>JAODAL010058774.1:0-21893 GCA_025379985.1 Phyllomedusa bahiana | reverse complement strand
TCCAAAAAATTGGGCACTTTTCCCCATAAGTTTTTTTGGGAATTTTTTAAATATTTTGAGAGTGAAAGAGTACGTCCCCCACAATCCCCGTCAAAATACCCCGTCAGTTTTCTAAACCCCAAAAAACCGCATTGTTCGATGTGTATTTTGATCTGGTTTAAAATGTAAATTTTAGGTAGTTTTTTCTGCCAGATTTAGAGTACAGAGAAAGCAGGTCGGTAACCTAGAGAAACCTGAGTGCACTCAGAGCTGATAAAATCCCTTTTACTCCTAAACCAAAAGAATCCAAAACAAAGCAATAATGTGGGAAAAAATGCCCTTCATTTACTTTTCTCTACATACTAAAAAGCTAACCCTTTGAAATTTGAGCAACCCCTTTTTTAAAAAAGAACCTGTCAAAAAGTTTATCCCCTTCTTGCTGAACAGCACAAGCTAGTGCCCGACTTGTTTTATTTCCCAGTGCTTTGTCTCTTATTCTGTAAAAATGCACCGTTTAAAGAGGTTTTAAATGCTCAAATCTGACATTTTTAAACCCAAAAAAAGGCCCCATTTTATTCATGAGCAGGTATCCCCCCCCACTAAAGGCTAGCCCCACCCACCTGACAGTTATTCACATTTTTTCAATTTTTTAAAATTTAATAGGTTTATCTTTGAGGTGGGCGGGTTTGCCTAAGGGGGAGGGGTCATAAAAAAAAAGGCTTTTTCGGGCTAAAAAACTGCAGATTTGGCACAAAATGTCAAAAAAACTACGGTTTCTTACGTTTAAGGGACACAGCGCGAAAAAGAAGGTCTACAGGGTTTTTGGGGGCTGCCCTCAGCAAGGGGGGCTTAACCTATGGGGCCCGGTTCTTTTTTAATTTCCACTTGGGGGGCATGGTGTTTTCCCCCTTTAAAGGGAGATACCCCCCCCTTTGGGGGAATTACATAAAAGAGACGCTACATCCATAAAAAATCTTTTTTACTTCTCCAAGTTAAACCCCCCTTTCCCCAATTTGCTTCAAAAATTGTGTACAAGTATACTTCAAAGAGCTGCTGCTGTTTGTAGACTGGTCACAGCAAATATTCATTTTATTCAGATTTTTTTTTGTTCATTCACTTTGCATTTTGTTACTGTAATTTATAAAAATCCCTTTTTAACTCTTCTATTGGGGAAACCCAATTTTTTCTTTGAAATTTTTTTCCCGTACTTCTCTAAAAGTTTTGCACAGTGCTCATTACCCACATATTTGTAGAGGGGTTACATAAAAGGGGAAAAACCCACCCACCCCCAAAACATAATTGTAAGGGGGAGCACTCCCCAATGATGAAAGAAAGTATCAAGGCTTTATTCTGTGTCCAATGGTCCAGCGGTGGACTTGGAATAAAGCCTTGATACTTTTTTTTAATCATTTGGGAGTGCTGCGATTTTCCTTTCTTTAGATAGGGAGGTAAAAGGGTAAAGTATTAACCCCCCATCACCCTCCCCCTGTCGGGGGTCCCAAAAAAAAAGGTTTCCCCCCAAAAGATACTCCCAGTGGGGGCTGCTGCACCCCAATGGAATGAGGGGGAGCGACGGGGTTTCTATGTGGACTTTTTGGGCTCTATTTTCGATAGTATATTTTTCTTTTTTGGGAAAATAGAGAAAAACAGTCCAAATTAAAATTTAAAAATTTTTAAATTGCCCCAAGGGGGCCCTGCAGCAGCGCCCTTTTGGTTTAAATCTGTCAAGGTATTATTTTTCCCAGTACCTTGAAACGTAGAACTGATGTGCTGTAAAACACTGTGAGTGGCCCCTAATAAAAGTGCATCCCTCATCCATCCATCCATCAGACTCATAACCCTATGCCCGGCTTTTTTTTCTTCTTTCGGTTTACTACAAACAACTGGCATAATATTTTTGTGCTGGGGGGCAAATAAGATTTGGGGGGATTTTGTCTTTAACATAGGGAAAGCATTTGGTGAAAGATTATTTTAATCCAAATTATGTCAACTAACACTACATAAAGGTTTGATGTGTTACCATTATGATGAAAATGCCCTATGTGAACTCTTCCTTAGGGCGCTTTCACATGCAGCTGCATTTTTGGTGCATTTTTCGGATGCATTTTTTTGTGTAGAAATGCACAGGGAATTAAAGCTATTGTTTAAATGCCAAAAAAAAAATCAAAAAGCGTCAAAAAAGCACCTAAAAACGCAATGTGTGAAATCATCCATAGAGAAATACCATAAAAACAACCATCCCACCCAAAATGATTTACTTACTTTGGTTCCCTCAGTGGGCCCCTCTCCTTTGGGGTAATCCCGGTAAAAGGGCAGGGGGTTATTTAAAAAAAGCAATGATATAGGGATGAATTAGGAAAGGGAAATGCCATTGATCTCTTCCAGATGATGTTCTGTATGGACTGAGACAATGTCATATAGAAATGTTTGCAATTATCTCTTTGCTGTACTAAGCAAATACCAGTGACTCAACATTACTTTACGCCTCTCCCTCCCTGACAAATAGAAAGTACATAGCAAATATGAAAAGGGGTTTTTCCCTGTGGGAAGAACCCCTTTTTTAAAACGGGGGGCCCAAAATTTTTCATGTTAAATTTCAATTTCGAAGCCACATTCCAGAATACGCAAGCTTTTATCTGAAGAGCTGTAAAACCCCTTTGGGGCTTTTTTTCTTTCTATTATTTTTAGTATTTAAAATTTTTTGGGAAAACATAGGGGGGGTTTAAGACACTATAAGAGGCCGGCTGTTGTAAGGGGTTTTTTTTTGGGGTGTTTTTGTGTTAAAGTCTATTAGGAAATTGGCAAAAAGCAAAAAAAAAACCAGAGCTGTATGTAAAAAAAAAGGCAGAAATCCCGAAAACGAAAATAAAACACAAGACACTGGCTCTCAGCTTTTATTTTTCCAGAGCTGTTTTAACCCCTTACCAATGTACGTCCTTTTGCCAGTAAGGTTCTAGTTAGCGGGATTACTCAATAATAGAATGACCAGAAAAAACACAATTCTGACATTTGATTTTTTATTTTTTTTTTACATCGTTCACCATACAGGACAAGTAGTATGATATTGTATCAGATCAAATGTTTATGACCACAGCAATACCAATTATGTTCCTTTTTTATTGTATTTTTATATGATATTTTAAATGGGAAAAAGTTTTTTCTTAATTTGTTTTATAGTTTATTGAATTATATTTTTAACAAGTTTTAAACTTTTTTTCTAGTAATTTTTAGCCCCTCTATGGGACTTCAACTTGTACTATTTACTGCAATACTTATATATATAGGCTTTATATATACACATGGGCACTTCATTGATCTCATAGGAGTACAATCATGGGAGGCCCAAGGGGCCCCCATAAATCCCCTGGCTCCAAAGAAAGCCAAAAAACAAACCCGGGAAAATTGTTGTGTGGAAGGGAAGGAGTAATTGGGAGGTGGAAGGGGGCGCTGCTCTCCTTCCTTACAGTTTAGATGATGCAGTCATTTCTGGGGCACCCAAAAAAACTGGGATCGGAATTATCGTAAGGGTACATTCCCAGGGGCGAAATTTGGGCGGCGCGCATTTCGCCCGTTTTTTGCGCCAAATTTCACGGCGAGTTTAACGCGGCGAAAAAAAGGGGAAATTCAATAGCTCTCATAGAGAATAGGGGTTTTACCCCTCGTCCCCGCGTGTACAATACATCATTTTTGTACGCAGGGGGGAGATAAGTAAACATGAAATTTAAATTTGGTCAATTTCGCGCTGTAATGCATGTCCCCGGCCCCCCCGTGTTTTGGGGAGAAAAGCAATTACCCCGTTTTGGAACATACCAAATTTTGAAAGGGAAAACAGCTGGCACCCACCATGTATGGAGCAGGCTCAGCGTGTGAGCCCGTTCCATACCTCCTTATAAACGTACCGGCTCGCCCTGGTGCCCTAAGAAGTTAAAGAGGACATAACAGCTTTCTTGTTATGTTGCTTGAACAGGTCCCTGTTTGGTTTGAATCTGGTTCGACTAAACTAAAAAAATAATGTGGGGTAGGGATATCTCAAACCCTAGCTTTATCCCTAACACTATCCATAACTGTTTTAACTGTCTTTTAACCCGTTAAGCGGAAAGCCCAAAAAAAACTTAATGACCGCATTTTTTTTTTTAATTTTTTTGCCTCCTTAAAACAGTCATAACTTTTTTTTTTTTTTTCAATTATGAAAATTTGTATCAGGCCTTTTTTTTGTTGGGGAAAAAGGTGAAATTTTTTTGGGGTAATAGTTTAAGCTCACTTATTATTGAATAATTATTGAATTTTTTTTTTTTCTATTTTTTTTAAAAGTTTTTTACCCCCGGGTTAAATTTTTAAACCTTTAAAATAACTTTTTTTATTTTTAATTCAAACAGGTTTTAGGGTGTGGGGATACCTAATATGTTAGGTTTTTTTGGGGTGTTTAAAGTAGCAATTATTTTTTATTAAAAAATTTATTTTTTGTTTTTTTATTTATTTTTTTTCTACACTTTTTTATGTTTTTTTTCTTTTTTTTAAAGGGATTGAAAGGGGTAATTGTTTTTTTCATTTTTTTTTTTAAACTTTGTAATTAAGATGGGCGAATTTTCCCAAATTTTTGGTTTTTGTTCACTTTGCCGGATTTCTCGGCAAAAAATTTAAATTCGTTCCGAATTTTCTTCGGGACGAATCATGTTAAAAAACAGCGATTTTTCCCGGCCCGCACCCGAGCCTGAGGGTGCTGTAGAACATTGTGCCATGCTTTAAAATTTAAGGGGGGCTTTGGGTTTTGGTCTTCATACAATGTTGTGTTTTAGTATGACACGAACATGACTGCCGCCGCTCTTAGATTCGCTTTACTATAAAATTCCCTGGGCACTTAAGAGGGCAAAACTGACCAAAAACTGAAGGGGAAATGTAGCCTGATAAAGTCATGGCAGCGACAGCTGGAAAAAAACAAGTTGAGGGCTCAGGTGGCAACATCAGTGACAGAGTGTGGAGGTGACGACGGCAGCCACAGCAGCATGAGGTCAGAAGTGGCACAATGATATTCTGGAGGTGGCAAAAACAGGAGTAGGCCACAGAGTGGCACAATGACACAGTGTGTAGGTTACGGCAGCAGCCACAGCAGCAGCATGAGGTCAGACAGTGGCACAATGACAGTGTGTAGGTCACGGCAGCAGCCACAGCAGCAGCATGAGGTCAGACAGTGGCACAATGACACAGTGTGTAGGTCACGGCAGCAGCCACAGCAGCAGCATGAGGTCAGACAGTGGCACAATGACATTCCGGAGGTGGCAAAACAGAATAGGCCACAGAGTGGCACAATGACACAGTGTGTAGGTCACGGCACAGCCACACAGCAGCATAGGCCAGCAAGTGGCACAATGACAGTGTGGAGGTCACGCAGCAGCCACAACAGCAGCATGTGGTCAGACAGTGGCACAATGACCAGTGTGTAGGTCACGGCAGCAGCCACAGCAGCAGCATGAGGTCAGATAGTGGCACAATGACATTCTGAGGTGGCAGCACAAAAAGAGAGAGCCCAGAGTGGACAATGACACAGTGTGTAGGTCACGGCAGCAGCCACAGCAGTCAGCATGAGGTCAGACAGTGGCACAATGACACAGTGTGTAGGTCACGGCAGCAGCCACAGCAGTAGCATGAGGTCAGACAGTGGCACAATGACACAGTGTGTAGTCACGGCAGCATCCACAGCAGCAGCATGAGGTCAACAGTGGCACAATGACAGTGTGTAGGTCACGGCAGCAGCCACAGCAGCAGCATGAGGTCAACAGTGCACAATGACATTCTGGAGGTGCACAAATAACAGGAATAGGCAAGAGTCACAAGACAGAGTGTGTAGTCACGCAGCAGCACAGCAGCAGCATGAGGTCAGACAGTGGCACAATGACACAGTGTGCAGGTCACGGCGGCAGCAGCAGCATGAGGTCAGACAGTGGCACAATGACATTTTGGAGGTGGCAAAAACAGGAGTAGATATCAAGGAAAGACCAATTCTGAAAAACAGAATTCAACAGTGGAACATAAAGCATAAATAGCAACAAGGAAAATCTTCCACTAAAACTTAGCTTTTAATAATAACTATTAAAAATATGTCAAAAATAATATTATTAGAAATCACACAATATCAAGGGACCCAAGGAGAACAAATTCTGAACAAGAAAAGTTCCTATTGGTCACCACAGGAATATGGAACCTATAATGTCCCTAGTCTGCCTGTAGACCTAGGGATTGTACTATGCAGGAGCTGCGTCCCAAAAGGGACGGTCCCACACTGGGAACTCTATACTAAATGTCCCTTCAATCATCGGGGATTTTAAACTTAAGGAGACCAATCAAGAACAATCCCAGGAGTACAAATACCAAACTCTGTTGATAGGATCATTAGTCAATGCATATCAATAAACTAAGAAAATCCCACTACTTGTGCAACAAAACGCGTTTACTCTGTAGACGCAGAGTTCTTGAGTGGAGTGTATAGCAAATAAATCACGAGGCCAGAGGTTAGTGTATCCTCCATGTTGAGAGGTGCTGCTCATTTGTGACCTCCACCTGTTCAGTGTAAATAGGTCCACCTTAAATACACACCAAAGTCCCACCTCCAGACTAGTTAACAGTTGTGGATAGTAATATTCTAAATAGCTATAGCAGAGCATCTGTTCAGTATGAAAAAACAGTATGCCTAATTAAAAACAGTTACATATGAGCACCTCACGCCGACTCCGGAACGACGAGCGCGCGTCCCGGAAATAACACTGCGCAAACGCTGGCAAACTAAGAGAATCCGACTCATAACACGCAGAGCAAGAAGTACAGCAAAGAAGTTGCGCATGCGCCAAGCTTTAGCGTCGCTGTCTCCTGAGTTGCTTACGCCGGCTACAGAAAAATGTCTTAACAGTGTGTCCCAGCATGGTTCTGTTTAGAATAAATTATGGACCACTGTTTCATACGTCAATCAATATAATTAATCCTATATTAATCACAGCGCGCCTCTCACTCGGCCAACTGGGAGCGTATTAGTTTTAAAATAAAAACTCAAAAGAATTTGGGTAGTGGTTCCCATAAGGTATGTACTTAAGAATAAATACATACGGGCAATATTTATATTGTTGTCCATTATAGCATAGAACTCGTTTTGTACTAGTGTATTGTCGCATCTAAAAGGAATAGTGTAGTAGCAAGAAAAACACTAAATCCAATTACTGTACTTTACAAACTAACTGAACAAGGGATTCTGCAGAATAAAACCATAAGGAGAGGAAACAAACAAACAAAAAAAAAAACCTGACGAGGAGCCAGAAAAAATGTGATTAGAGGAAACACGCAAAGGAAAATATTTCATTGAGGCAATGAGGGAACACAATCGATTTTATAGATCCTAGCGGACATTCCCGCTCCACTGTAAATTTCAATCTTTCCAATTACCTCCACTTACTGGAGGAGGGTATGACGGTCAATAACCAATAAAAATTTGATCAATCCTTATGCGCCTTGATGTTTATAATTCATGTGGCGTGCTATAGGAGTATCGACTTTCTCCTTATGTCGCTGAGATGTTCCCCAATGCGTCTCCGTTGTTCCCTACGTGTTTTCCCCACATAGTTTAAAGGGCGAGGACATGTAGCGAGTACACTACTTTACATTGTGGCTGCAGTTAATTAACTGCTTGATCTGGAAATTTCTCCTGTGTCCTCGCACTCTCAATTTCTTTTAGCTTGTACCAAATTTTTTGCTGATTCTTACATGCGCCACATTTGAAACGCCTTAGGGGTCTTCTTTGTAGTCAACAGTCTTCTCTTATTTACCCCGAAAAGTGACTCTTTAATCCAGCCTATCCACTCAAGACTCTCGACCCTTTCTGTATGTAATAAGGGGGAAAACTTGGTAGACACTCTTTAAAACATCGGATTCTTGTCGGAGCAATCCCCAGTACTTCGTGAGGATCTTCTCTTATGGATTTTGACTTACAGTCAAAGTCCCAATAATTCTTAACTCCCTGGTTTTTCTCGTCCTCACTATTCCTTTTTGGTTTATCAAGAGATTGCTTGACGTTATTGGTCCAACGGCATAATTATATGCCTCTATGAGAACTTTTTGGGGTATCCCTTTCTCGAATACCGAGCATTGGAGATCACTAGATTGTTCAACAAATGTCTCAAAATCATGAAACAGTTTCTTAGAACCCGAAGAAACTGCCCCTGGGGATCCCCCCTCACTAATGGTCTAGGGTGGCAGCTATCCCATTTTAAAAGACTGTTTGTGGCTGTTTGTTTCTGAAATATCTTAGTTCCAATGTGTTGGTCATCATTTTTAAAAATTGAGAACTTCCTATAAATGATTTAGAGATATTATACTTATTTATTTCAGACATAAAATTGCATTGCCCAATGAGTTTATTAGTGCCTCATAGGAATTATAAAATTAAAGTCAATTCACTAACCTTGCCATCAGAATAAAAATTATCGTCTATGATCTAACCCACATCCAAATATGGGATTATGGTAGCTTTCATAGACATCAGCGAGTGTAGGCCACAGAGTGGGAACATGACACAGTGTGTAGGTCACGGCCAGCAGCCACAGCCCAGCAGCATGAGGTCAGACAGTGGCAGCAATGACACAGTGTGTAGTCACGGCGCAGCTGCTGCAATGAGGTTCAGACAGATGGCACAATGACATTTTGGAGGTGGCATAACAGTAGTAGGCCACGAGTGGCACAATGACAGAGTGGGGGTGAGGGTGGCAGCAGCATGAGGTCAGACAGGGGCACAATGACATTCTGGGGGTGAAAAAATGGAGTGGGCCCACAGAGTGGCACATGACAATTGTGGTCACGGCAGCAGCCACAGCAGCAGTATGAGGTCAGACGTGGCACAAGGGCACAGTTTTAAGGTCACGGAGCAGCCACAGCAGCAGAAATGAGTCAGACAGTGGCACAATGACATTCTGGAGGTGGCAAAAACAGAATTTGGGCACAGAGTGGCAATGACAAGTGGGGAGGTCACGGCAGCAGCCACAGCAGCAGCATGAGGTCAAAAAAGTGGACAATCCATTCTGGAGGTGGCAAAACTGGAGTAGGCCACAGAGTGGCACAATGACAGAGAGTGGAGGGTGACGGCGGCAGCTTTCATGAGGTCAGACAGTGGCACAATGACACAGTGTGGAGGTCACGGCAGCAGCCACAGCAGCAGCATGAGGTCAGACAGGGCACAATGACAGAGTGTGGAGGTGGGTGGCAATACCAGTCCCTGGTAAAGATGGTTGGGGGCAGATGGAGAAACTGTCAGCAGATGTGTGGCATCAGGCGGGTGGCGGCATCAGAATAGTGGCTGAGGCAGTAGTTTGAACCCAGACTCATTTCTCACAGTTTGGGTGAGGCGTCATGGCTGATGTAGTCTGAGCCCTAAGGCATTGGTGTTGTGGAAACCTGGCCGATCCACGCCTGATTCATCTTGACAAAGTTTCAATCGTTCCACATTTCCCGTGGACAAGCGGGTTCTCCTTGGGGTAATGATGGCCCCCCCCGCCGCACTGAACACCTCTCTGATGCAACACACTGGCCGGGCCCGGACAGCTTCTCCACTGCAAACTCGGCAAGTTGCGGCCACACATCCAGTTGGTGCCCAGTAGTCCACGGATCTTCTAACTGGGGTGGCAGAGTGCTTTCCAAGTAGGCCACCACCTGTTGGTTAAGGGTCTGCTTCAGGACTGCTGCTGCTGCTGCTGCTGCTGGCGACTGCCCTCCTCACTAGGCGGTTGAAGGAAGCTGCTCATCAGTGACTCCAGACTTAGGTTGCTGCTGATGGAGCTGGTACTGCCCGACCCTCCCACCTTCCCCCGGCAGCCGCGGCAGTAGTACATGAGCGCTGAAGAACCCCCCGGTCAGACCTGTCAGAGGAGGGACGATGCCTCACATAGGCAGCGGCCAACTGACTACGGAGGATTTCCCTATAGTATTTGAGTTTGTCCTCCCTCTCATAGCTGGAAAAAGGCTCCCATTTGGACCGGTAGCGGGGGTTTCCAAAATAGGGTGGAGGCCAGAAGTCATCCCTCTGCCGGATGGTGATTAATCGGCTGTCACAAGCCAGGCAAATCAGCATGCTGCGGGCCATCTGCACAAGTGACGCCGAGGGGCTCCCTGCCTCCATCTCCCCTGTATACTGCCACGGTGCTTGCGGGTCATCTGCCTCGTCTTCCTCATCTCCATCTACCTCCTCCAGCTGCTCCTGCTCCTCCTCTCTATACACCTGGGTAGAAAATCCACTCATTTCACCAGACAATGCTTCTGCTCCAATGTCATCCTCCTCCTCCTCCTTTTCAGTCCCCACGGTACTCCTGTGTACACGAATTTTTTTCGCCAAGTCTCCAGTCCCCTTCCCAGACAGATTTTTCAGCATCTGTTCAAGGACATGAAGCAGTTGAATGACGTTATTCATCCCTTTAGTCCTGACAAATAACGTGGCCTCCTCGAAGGGGCCTCAACAAAACGCGGGTGTCACGCATGAGCTGCCACTGGCTGACATCAAGTTACACAGGGAGTACTCCTGTCCGCCTGGATCATCAAAAAATCGTTAATGGCCTTTCTCTGTTCATACAGTCGGTCCAACATGTGCAGGCTGGAATTCCAACGGGTGGAAACCGCATATCAGAGTGTGTTGGGGGAGGCCGTTCGCCGCTGCAACTCGAGAGGTGTTTCTGGCTTTGTAGGAATGGATGAAGTGCATGCACAGTTTCCCTGGCCATTTTCAGAATCTTCTGAAGATCGGTGGAAGACTTCAGGAAATTTTTCACAACCGGATTGAACACGTGCGCCGTGCAGGGCGAAATGGACCATCCTTCCTGGGGTGCAGCGGGGACACGATGTTCCTCCCTTTGTCCGTAAACCAGGGTTTCCCGATTTGCAGTTGGCGCGGAGAAAGCCATAAAACGATTTCCTTGCTGCATGACGCGGAAAGTTCCTCCCTGTGTGACTTGTTCGCCGAGGCAAGCCAGGTGTAGAACTGCGTGACCACGCTGTGCCCTACACATGTGGTATGATGGAGCAGTACTGTGGAGGTGAGATGGTGGTGGTGGTGGAGGAGGAGGTGGCGGACAAATTTACGCAGGAGCTGCAGTTTTGACAAAGTGGGGAGAAAGCGGCGTCTCCTGTCCAAGTTGTTGGTGTGCCTGGGCTGGAAGCACATTCACCCAGTGGGCTGTAAAGGACATGTACTGGCCCTGACCGTTTACAGCTCAAGACGTCTGCGCTGCCGTGCACCTTGGAACAAACCGATAAGCTCAAGGACTGGCCCACCTTCTGTTCTATATATTTATAAAGTGCTGGTACTGCCTTTTTGGAAAAGAAATTATGGCTTGGAACTCTCCATCTAGTCGGGACAAGCCATTAGTTCTCTGAAACGGTGCGAGTCCCCCCATTTGGAGAGGGAGGAATGCAGCACCAACAACTTGGAAAAGGAGTACGGCAGCTTCTGCACCTTAGGATGGTTGGACGTATACTGTTGTTTCTTTGCAATCACCTCGCTGATGAGTGCCACTGGGCGCTGCTGCTGCTGCTGCTGCGGCGGCAGGATGGACCACCACATCTGAGCCACGTTTCTCCCAGGCCACCGGATGGTGACGCTGCATGTGTTGAGCAGGGCCGTGGTTTCCAAAGTAGCTCCCCGGCCACGCTTTGATTTTGATTACAGATTCTACATATACCCATTTCAGCTCCTCCGTTGTCTTAGCAAAGAAAATGCCCCACCCGCCGAGTATCGGATTTTACCCCCAACGCTCCGCACTGAGTGACTACTGCCGCCCCTGCTTCATTGAGCCCCTGTGCCACTACTTTCTTGGACCTGCGAAGCGGGTTTTTTAACCCGTGGCCACTTGGCTCCCGACTTCACAATGCTGCTATCCTGCTGACTCACGGCCACACGACCCACTTGCTGGCTGCGCCGCTGCCTGACGCGCAAACTGTGCCCCTTCTCCTGACGATGATGGGAAACCCTTGCTTCTCCCAGCTCCCCCAAGGGGTTTCGGTGGCTACATCATCATCTATTTGTGTTTCATCGTCACAGCTGTCCTCATCACCGGTCCTGGTATGCAGAGGCTGACCCCTCACAACATGACCTCCCATGCCAATCTCAACATCTATACTTTGCCGCCTACTGCAAGAAGCAGGGGATATTGGCCCCATTTCTTCGCTGCCAAGTAGCTGCTGACTGCCCTCCTCAAATTGTTCATCCTCTCTATATAGTGGCGCTGAGCCCAGACCACATAGAAGATCTCTGGCTGAGGGAACCGGATGGGACAGAGGTGGGTTGAGGACAGGTGAGGGCCGCTGACCCGCCCCCTGGCCATGCCAACTAAGGGTTGTGTCTGACGTTCCCACCGACTCTTGGCTGGGGTTGTCAGATGTCATCTGGGAGGAAGTGGATGACCTAGTCAACCAATCAAGAACCCTTGGGTTGCTGAACAACACACGGCCGCTAGATGACAGCGGCAGTTCTGGCCTCACCGATTGACCCCTGCTGCGACGTCCCCTTGCTGTGCTGCGACCTGGGCCTGTTCCAGGAATGTTTGGGCCACTGCCACTCGCAGGTGCAGAGCCTGCCACCTCTCTGCCTGACATGCTGTTTGTTCTAAAATGTACAGACACTGTTTGATGAAGATATCTGCCTATCTTGGATATAAATTGCGCTCCACAAATGGCCAGGAAAAATTTACTTGTATGTGCCGTTTAAAAATTCTATGCATTTTACTGAATGTAAAGGCTTAATTAACCTTCGGATATGAATTATGCTACAGAATTTCTTCTGTGGCGGTGAAAAAGAAAGTTTCTTTTACTGAGTGCAACTGCAGAAAAATACTTAGTTAACCCTTGGATGTAAATTGCGCCAAAGAATTGAGCCACCACAAACTACTAGCTTTGTAGCATGTTACAATGCTGTGTTTTTTACGCTACACAACAAGAGATAAAATTGTAATTTAACTTTGCTTGTGAATTAGGCTACAGGAAAAATGTATATATTTTGGCGGTGAAAATTACGGTTTCTTAGAGTCACCACAGCTGAAAAACAACACTTAATTAACCCCTGGATGTAAATTGCTCCAAAGAATTGAGCAGCCAAAAATGAAGTGGTATTTGTATTGTAAACACGCTGTTTCTTTAAATGAATACAACAGGAACTGGCTTAGATCCCCCTTGGCTATTCAATGTGCTGTGAGCAGATAGGATTTAAATGTATATGCAGCTGCAGTGGACGCACACTGGATTTCAGATCCAATACCCCAAAAAATCAGAAATAGAACGTTAAGAGAAGCAGTCTCTGAGACAAGTTGAGACACCCCACAAAAATCGCTGTATAAAAATCAGTTCTTCAGTAAGAGCTATCAGCCGCAGCAGCACCTTCCCTGATCAGTACAGTGAGAGGAGTGTGAGCTCCCAGCGTCGCGCCCGGACTTATATAATACGGTGATGTCACAGAATCCCACTGGTCTCTGATTGGCTTCATCTCTGCACATGTCATGCAGGCTATGCCCTTCTTCCTCCCAGAGTTCTTTGCCCCATGTAACGCCATGTGCTCGCAGCCATTTTATCAATGAAAAGCACACTTCGTTCACCCGAAGTACCCCAAACTTCGACTTCGTTCAGAACCGAAGTTTTCCTGAAATTCTCAACGAAGTCCACTTCGTTAGAATCAATTCGCCCATCTCTACCTAGTAATTGGCGAAGCCCAGAAATCTCTGAATGGCATGAAGGCCCACGTGTTGTGACCACTGCAAGACGGCAGACAGTTTCGTGGGATTCATCTGCAGACTCTTGTCCGAAAAAATGTAGCTGAGAAAGGGGAGACTTGTTTTGTGGAAGAGACACTGTTCAAGCTTGGCATACAGATGGTTGACACGTAAATGCCTGAGAACCTGTCACACATGGACCTGGTGGAACTCTGGATCAGACGACAAAATCAGGATGTCATCCAGACGACCAAACAAGTGTACAGGAGATCTCTGAAAATGTCATTGACAAACTCCTTGAAGACCGCAGAAGCATTACAGAGACCGAAGGGCATGACCAGGTACTCGAAGTGCCCATCTCGAGTGTTGAAGGCCATCTTCCATTCGTCTCCTTCACAAATCCGAATGAGGTTGTAGGCTCCTTGTAGGTTGAGTTTAGAAAAAATCTTGGCTCCACGGAGCCGGTCAAAAAGCTCGGTAATCACCGGCAAGTGGTACCGGTTCTTTACGATGATCTTGTTGAGACAACGGTAGTTGATACATGGACATAGAGAGCCATCTTTCTTCTCCACAAAAAGAACCTGGCCGCAGCTAGAGAGGAGACTTGCGAATGAACCCCTTCAGAAGGTGTTCTTGAATTTAGGCAGACATAGTCTGAGTTTCTGGCACAGACAGCGGCCAGACCCTGCCCCGGGGAGGAGACGTACTGGGCAGCAGGTCGATTGGGCAGTCATAGTGGTAATGAGGACTTGCTTGTCAGAGAAAACATCCGCAAATTCTTGGTATGGAGCAGGAAAGCCCGCCGAAGATCTAGACGGTATTGGAGGAGAAGCGGGAAGCACCGGGCAAGTGCTACCAGATAGCGAGTCCGATAATCTTGCCCCCAACGCAAGACTTTGCCTGTCTTCCAATCGAGCACTGGGGCATGGCACTGCAACCATGGGAGACCCAGAAGAATAGACGAGGAAGACCGGGGTAACATGTAAAACGAAAGTCTCTACCTATGGAGTGCCCCCGCTTGAAGGGACATAGGCTCGGTACAGAACTGGACCGGGTCACCGAGCATCTTCCCGCTGACAGAGGAGATAGCTAGAGGTTTCTCCAGGGAGACCACAGGGAGGTTATGCTTAGACACCAGGGCAGCATCTATGAAATTTCCGGCTGACCTGGAGTCCAGGAAGGCCGAAGCTTGAAACCGGATTCCCGATCCAGACCCAACTAGAACGGGCATGGTCAAACGAGGAGAGGGCTTGCTCACACCTACTGACGCCTCTCCCACATAGCCTAGGTGCGTGCATTTCCCGGACGCTGAGGACGGAGTGGGCAGGCCCTGTGGAAGTGTTCAGGGCTGGCACAGTAGAGGTTTTCCTCACGTCTTCGAGACAGCTCCTGCGAGGTCTAGGTGGGCTCTGTCCACTTGCATGGCCTCCTCAGCGGCAGGCAGGGAGGGCAACTGTGGAGCTCTTTGGAATACAGAAGCTAGGCGAGGAAGACAACGAGTTCTGGCCGGTTTGCACTACTGATGGAGCTCCTCTTGCCTTTTCGAGAAACGGACGTCGATCTGAGTGGCCAGGGAGATAAGCTCAATCAGGGAAGAAGGGAGATCACAGGCGGATAAAGCATCCTTGATCTGGCTGGATAGGCCTTTCTTGAAGGTGGCGACCAATGCCGCATCGTCTCACGATAGCTCTGAGGCTAGGGTGCGGAACTGCACCGCATAGTCGCCTATGGAAGAGTCTCATTTGCGCAAGTTTTACAAGGCGGTTTCAGCAAATGAAGCCCCGGCAGGTTCCTCAAATACGCCGCGGAACTCGGTGAGAAATGTGGCGAGGTTGACCGTGACCGGGTCGTCTCTGTCCCAGAAAGAGGTAGCCCAGGCCATGGCTTTCCTGGAGAGAAGGCTGACCACAAACGCCACCTTCGACCTTTCGGTTGGAAACTGACTACCCATCAGTTCGATATGCAATGAGCATTGGGTGATAAAGCCCCTGCAGGCCTTGGCGTCCCCATCAAATTTCGATGGCATAGACAGACAAAGTCTTGGACCAGCAGACAATGCAGGAGCCGTAAGTGCAGCGGAAGCCACAGGAGTCGGTTGCTGCTGCTGGGTGGCCAGGAGCTGCTGCATCATGGTGGAGAGATGGCTTAGTTGCTGCGCTTTTTGAGTGATCTGCTGTGATTGCTGAGCCCCGATGGTGGTAAGGTCAGCGACGCTCGGCAGAGGCACCTTGGCGGGATCCATGGCCAGATCTTACTGTCACAGTCAACAGTAGTGGATCCACTAGACCACGCCAGGGAGCGGAATCTTAGTAGGTCCCGATATTTATCAGAGCCCGCCGCAAAGCAGGATAGACTTGCTGTGGCGAGAGTCTACCAGGTTGCTACCCCTGACGTAACTTGCTTGCGGTGGCAGCCGAGGTGTAGCGTGGTACAGAATCGTAAGGCAAAGACGTAGTCGGAGACAGGCGGTAAGGTCAGGACAGACGGCAATGGTTCGTGGTCGAGGGACAGAGGCAAATGGTATGGTACACGAGATATCTGACAAGACTTAGGAACGCTTTTCTGTAGGCAATAAGGAACTAAAGATCCGGCAAAGGGATCAGGAAGGGGCAGGTTTAAGTAGGGGGAGGCGACCGGCAATAGGAACTTACCGGGGCGCTGGCCCTTTAGACTTAACATTGCCGCCACGTGCGCGCCCTAGAGAGCATGGACGCATGTGCCAGGAGACAGAGGCATCAGCAGGAGCGTGGCTAGGTGAGTAAGTCGGGGACTGATCAGCGGAGTTAGCGCGCCCACGACCCGCGCCGCTCGCCAGTGGGGGAGGGTTGCAGGGGCATCCGTGACATGGCTGCTACAGTTTCGCCGTACTGGTGAGTATTCACATTACTTTTATCCTCATATGTCTTTTTGTTGTATATACGGATTGAAGATTTATGCTCATCTATTCGCATAATAGCTCAACTTGTTTGCCCTACATACATTTTCCCGCATGGGCATTTCAGCTCATACACTACATTTTGGCTGTTGCAGCTCTGAAAACCTTGGATTTTAATTTCAGTCCCTTTAGTTGGGAGGCATATAGTTGGACATTTTATTATAGCGTTACAATTAACGCATGACATACATGGAAACATCACACTTCTCTGAGTAGCTAGCCTCTGTTGTCTAGTGCGGCTTTTTTCTCTTATATCTGATCGAACGATCATCTCACCTATCGAACTTCAACATTTGAACACATATCTTGGTTTATCCCTGAACAAATGTCCATATTTTGGATCACTTTGCATTATATACCAGTACTTGTTGATTACCCTCTTTATCATTATAGAATGGTGATCATATTTACTTACAAACATACTCCTATCGTCCTTATCCTTCTTTTTTAATGTAATACCTCCTCCCTCATCATTTTACCTATATATTTTCATGGCCTATATCTATTAGTGTATTGTTATCATAGCCTTCATTGATGAACTTGTTGACAACTTGTTGATTTGTTCCTTGTAGCTTGCATCACTGGAACAAATTCTTCTGACCCTCATAACTAGCTTTCTGCAATATTTTGTTGTGATCCGTAGGTTTTGAAAATAAAGTAGTAGAAAATCTAGTTTTCTCACCATTCTTCTGGATTTCCACATCCAGGAATTTAATTGTATTAGTATCTTTAGTTAGTGTGAAAGATATCAAAGTATGACATCGATTGATATAATCCACAAATTCATGTCTAGTTGTGTTCCTTTCCATAGCAGAAATACGTCATCCATATATCTCTATCATGTCAGGATATTTTCAATGTATTTAGATTTTTGGATATATTGGTCTTCAAAATAAGACATAAATAGGTTAGCTATACTTGGGGCTACCAGGGACCTCATTGAAGTCCCCTGCAGCTGCAAGTAATAGAAATCCCCAAACCTAAAATAGTTATTTTTTAATACAAACTCCAATAGTGTCATTAAAAACCCTATAAAGGAATTTGAGAATTGAGGGTCGATGATAGAGCCTCTTGTACCGCTATACAAGAATCTTCATATGGTATATTAGTAAATAGGCTTTTAACGTCTAATGTACACAGCCAAGTAGCTTCCATGGCATTGAACAGTTGTAACCTTTTTAAAAATTGTCCAGTGCCAAACAGACACCTTTGTTTAGCCTTCATTATTTTTTGTAGGTAGTTATCAAGAAACACAGCAAGTGGTTCTAACACCGATCCTATTCCCGACACAATAGGTCTACCTGGGGGTACACTTAACGACTTATGTATCTTAGGTACAAAGTATATTATAGGTATCCTCGGATTCTGTACTTTTTTTTTTAAACTGTTTTTATTATTTTCCACAAATAAATTTGTTTTTTGACATAACAATTAACATGTGTACATGAATCATTTCTGTCAGCATTACACACTAACATACTCTAGGTACATATGATATCTAATAAGAAATTATCTCTTGTACCCTGTGCATGTGGATATAGAGCTATTTTATTAATGGACAAATAACTAATGTGAACATTAACCTGTGCCTCCGTTTTCTTGTGCCCCGCTGCTCTGTCTCCACATATTCACGGTGTTGGCAGTTATATTTCCCATCCATTTCCTTTTAGTTTCCTCCAAGACCATATGCTGAAACACCTCTAATGCTGGACTTTGCACTACTGTTTTAAACCGACTACTGGATCGATGTAGTCCCGTGCAGTCTCAAGTGTAGCTAACCCATTTATGCCTTATTTTGAAGACCAGTATATACAAAAATCTAAATACATTAAAAATATTCTGACATGGCAGAGATACGTGGATTTCCAAGTGATAGGGACCTCAACTTATTTTCTGCCCCCCACACTTCATACAGCCATCTAGATTATATCTTGATCTCACATGATGCTTTGCCCTGATTGTCTACCACTTCGATAAGTAATGTGCTCTGGTCTGACCATGTTCCGGTCTATTGTAAACTTTCTGTTCCTTCTTTGTCGAGGTCGCGTTGGTCATGGCACCTCAATTAATCTTTGCTCTTGGACACTGTGTGTGTGTCGCTGATTTGTCTCAATCTATTGAGCATTTCAATTTTGACCATGCTCATGACACATCGTCCCCGTGTGTACCATGGGAGGCACTTAAAGGGGATGTATCACTTCATCAGTTCAGCTATTTTCTTGAGCTTGATTTTCTCAGTTCCTGAAATCCAGGGGCATTTCTTTCCCTCCCAGCTGGGTGTTTCTTAACTGAAGAGGGATGACATCATCCTCCACCTTCACTGTTCATGCTCGCTCCCGAGTCAGTATTTTCTTCCACCCCCCCCCCTCTGAGTCCACATGTCACTGTCCTTTCCCTATGCAGTCTTATTTTGTAAGAGCTGTTTACATACCACATGCCTGCATTCAGTCTAGATAGTCTTCTATGAACTCAGAGCACTGATCTTTTCTCCTCTCACAGCTGGAGGTTTGTTACAGTTGAATCCAGTCTTCTATGAACAAATCCAGGGCACAGATCTGTCTCCCTTCTATGTTTACACGCAGGAGCATTAGGCACCGAGAGCAATTCTGCTGTTTTCTGATTGTAGAAACAGCTGCAGTGTCACTAAGGAGCTGCTAGCTGTACAAAGTGAAATGTTGCCGGCCCCTTATTCTGAGTGAGAGAGGCAGGAATACATGCTCCCGTGAATATGAGCAGGGGCCGAACAGAATGTAAATTAGTAGAGCCATCAGCCAATGAAATGAAAGGAGGTGGGATCCGACCGGCACTGGGGAACAGTGTTTACAGAAAATGAACATAAGGGAGACGGTAAAAACAAGACAGCTTGGCAAGTGACATCCAATTGCAAAGTTGCCTGTTTTCACTGTCCCCTTATTCTGAAGACCATTTAATTAAATGATACAACCCCTTTAAATCCGTGTTATGAGGTGTCCTGATGAAACAGGGCTCGAGATTGAAAAGGGATAGGGCCTCTAAATTGCAGACAGCTCTGCGGAAGGTTGTAATCCTTGAAACTAAACATAAATTAGCCCTGTCTCCTGAAGTACTGAGAGATCTTCTTGCAGCAAGAATGGAAGTAAAGCACCTCCTTGAATTATCCTGGAAATGGTTTTTACAAGTTGGCCGCAGTAAATTTTATGAATACAGCAGCAAAACAGGACGTATGTTGGCCAGAGCACTACACCACCAGATCTATTGTCTCCTGTGTTAAGAGTGTGAATGGGGACCTAGTACACACCACCAAAGAGATTACGGATTCCTGTCACACATTCTAATCTAAAATTTATAATCACCAAACGTCCCCTCATCCTCCTACCAGTTGATCTCTTTATGGATCTCCAGTCCATCTCCCTGACCCCATATTAGCTGAACTGGAGGCTCCTTTTACCCCTCAGGAGCTTTCTCTGGTTATTAAGGGCCTCCCGGTGTCACGAGTAGTGCCTGCACCACTGGCTGCGGGCGCACTCCTTCCCCTGCGCCCCTTCAGCGCGCCCGAGGCAAGTGGTGCCGCGGTCCATGTGTCACATTTAAAGGGACAGCGCGTCGGTAATTGGTTTTGCCAGCCGCTGACCCTATATAAGGTTTCCACCCCTGGAACTTTCTCGCCGAATCCATAGCGCCCTATACCTATGCGAGGAAGCCTTACTCTGTCCGGTTCTGCTATTCCTGTGTACCAGTCCCATTTGCTTTTGTCTCCCGACCTTGAACCTTTGCTGCCTGCCCTGACCTTCTGGCCTGTTCCCGACTACGACTCAGTCTACCGATTTTGTACCGCGTTGCACCTCGGCCGCCTCCGCGAGCAAGTCACATCAGGGGTAGCGACCTGGTGGAATCCCGCCGCAGCAAGTCCATCCCGCTTTGCGGCGGGCTCTGGTGAAAACCGGGTCCCACGTAGAGTCCGCTCCCTGGTGT
Source organism: Phyllomedusa bahiana (assembly GCA_025379985.1). NCBI lineage: Eukaryota > Metazoa > Chordata > Amphibia > Anura > Hylidae > Phyllomedusa > Phyllomedusa bahiana. The sequence goes on along the minus strand of JAODAL010058774.1, from coordinate 1,307 downwards.
GGCCTGTACCACCGCTTGCGGTGTTCCAGTGGATCCACTACCCTGGCTCATTACACCCGGGAGTTAAAAGCCCGAAATCAGACGGTTTTACCAGTATATATTTCAAGATCATTTGAGGCTCCTTTTCACCTAGGATGTTGGAGTCATTAAATTCGCTCTCTGACGATGACCCCTTTCCATCCCAGTCTACCCTCGCACATGTAGCGGTCATCTCCAAACAGGGCAAGGATCCTTCTGTCTGTGGTAGCTACCACCCCATTTCTTTATTGAATATAGACATTAAAATATATGCCAAATTGTTAGCAAACAGATTAAATCCGGTTCTACCATGCTTGATCAGGTGGGCTTTGTTCCGGGGAGGGAGGCCCGTGACAACACTTTAAAAACCCTTGATATTGTACACTATGCACAAACCCACAAGTTTCCATTGATGGTCCTATCCCTGGGTGCCAAAAAAGCATTTTACAGGATCTCTTGGTCCTCTCTGTTATCAGCTCTTCAGCATCTAGGGATGGGTCCAATCTTTTGCTCCAAAATTATTGCCCTCTATCACTCCCCTTCTGCAAGAATTAAGGTTAACGGCTCCCTGTCAGAACCATTTGCCCTTAATAATGGTACTCGACAGGATACATTTAAAACAAGAGGTTATGATAAAAATCAGGTCACAGAAATAAGTATGGAGATTCTGAAATACCCAAGAGAACAGTGTTTAATATCTAAAACAAAAAAATAAGACGACAGGATGTATTATATAGGAATATATGATAAACATGCAGGCCGTATACACCAGACGATAAAGAAATATTGGCAAATTCTTGAAAAAGATGATCATTATGGCCATATGTTTAAACAACCCCCTAGAGATGCATTTTTAAAAAAGGACGCTCAATAGGTGATCAATTGATACTTTCAGATATAAATCCAAAAAAGCGTACTCGACAAGAAAGACTAGGGACAGTTCAGAAAGGTACGTTTCCATGCCTTTCATGTTCTAACTGTTCGAACATTTTAAAAGGTCCCACTATAACACACCCGACTAAAGGTTATACAATTCAAATTAAAGGATACTTCACTTGTAAAACAAATAATGTAATATATATGTTAAAGTGCCCATGTGGCAAAGCATATATAGGGCAAACGAGCCATGAAATAAGAATTTGTATTAATGAACACAAGTCAAACATAAAAATGTATTTAAAAAGAGAACAAAACAAGGATAGTGACATAAATGTTGTAACAAGGAAAAGATACAGCGAGACAACTGTAGCACGGCACTTTGCTGAAATGAAACATCAGATAAGTGAATT
>JAODAL010058773.1:0-21893 GCA_025379985.1 Phyllomedusa bahiana | reverse complement strand
AAAAATGAAGCTGACCTCTGCCTCTTTGGCTTCCTCTTTTACCTCTACCTCTTCTAGATCTAGACTGAGATCTTGTGAGTCTCCTATTGTGAGATCCCTCTGTCTACATCGTGACTGATCTTTTTCTGATTGCGGAGGATCATTTATTCAGTTCTTTAGGTGCGTACCTTTATAGTGCTCTAACGTAGTGGTAAAACGTTAATTATCCCAAAAAACCCGCTAGATCCACGCAAAAACAATTTATGCTTTCATTAATGATAAGATTGTATATTGAACATCGTCAGATAAGACGAGAGTTATGATTGATTGGAGTTGTTTTTCTCTTTATTAGCAAACTCCTGTTCCCCCTGTAAAATTTCTGTGGGCTTCTATTTGTTCTTTTAATTTAGTATTAACTCTTCGAAATTCAATTTCTCCTCTTTCAATAGAAGTTTCTAATGCAAGAACTTAAAGTTTCCTCCTTCTCCCATTGGATACAAAATGGAAGATTTGATAGAACCAGTGAATTCTAAGCCCTCAAGGTATGATGTGTCTTTTTTAATAATAATTTTCCAAGCTATTGTACCTCCCGTCCATTGAATATTATTTGCTCTTTATATGTGCATGTTATTTTCTTTGAAAGCTATTGCAAAGGTTATGGGTATACACTCACCGCCACAATATTAGGTACAACCAAAGCTAGTATCCGGTTGGACCCCCTTTGCCTTCAGAGCGCGTGCGCTCAATTCTTCTGCAAAATCCACAAGGTGTTGCAATACGAAGCTCAATAGGCGTACCAAGGGGCCAAAGAAGTGCCAAGAAAATATTTCACCACACCATAGACACCACCACCAACCAGCCTGAACGTTGATACAAGGCAAATGAGAACCATCATCATGTTTGTTGACAAATCCAAGATTCTGACCCTATCCAAAACCTAATGATCGCACAGCGCGAAATCGAGACTCCATCAACCATGCAACGATTTTCCCAATCTTCTACTGTCCATATTTCGATGAGCATTGGCAAATTGGAGCCTCAGTTGTCACTAAGTTCTTAGCTTGAATAGGAGTGGCACCCCGGTGTGGTCTTCTTCTAGCGTAGACCCATCGCCTCAAAGATCGCCCGTACTGTGCGTTTCAGAGATAATTCTTCCTGGCCTACCCTTGGTTGTAACGGGTGGGCTATTGGCTAGTCACTGTTGGCGCCTATTCAGACAAGCTCGACCATCGCCCATTCTCCTTTGACCTCGGCATCAACAACATATTCCGCCCCTACCAGAGAACTGGCCATCTACCAAGGATTTTTTTGCTTCTTTTCTTCGCGGACCGATTCTCTGTAAAATCCTAAGCTGGTTGTGCGATGACAAATCCCAGTAGATCCAGCAGTTTCTGAAATACTCAGACCAGCCCTTCTGGCACCATCAACCATGCCACCCGTTACAAAGGCACTCAAATCCCTTTCTTCCCCATACTGATGCTTGGATTGAAACTGCATAGATGTACTTGACCATGGAGTCCCTACATGCCCTAAAATGCACTGAGTTTGCCGCCATTGATTGGCTGATTAGAAAGTTAATTGTTAACGAGCATTTGGACAGGTGTACCTATAAAGTGCCCGTGAGTGTATATTTGTTGTGCTATTAACTTTATCAGAAAAAAACTCTTTTTCAAACTTTAATTCAATGACACCCCATTTGTTCTGTACAAACACCGCTTGCCAAAAACTTCCATACGCCGTATATAAGTCCAAATAAAAAACAAATAATGGTGACTAAGGAAGTGCCTCTAATATTCCCAGAAATATCAAGCTCAAAAGTTCAGAAAGGGAAAATATGTAAAATATAACCTTTAATAAGTATAATTAAATACTAACATCTCGATGCAAGAACACTGCTAATAAAATGACGAGGACAAATAAATCTGTAATACCATCTGCAAAGGACAACTGTCCCTATTAAATCCTATCCTAAATATACGGTGTAATTCACTCCAAAACCAAGGGCTCCCGCGAGACTCCGATACCTAGACCCTTAAATTAACTTAGAACAAGAACCAGATGCGCAACTCATGCTTTTATAATGTTTTTTTTTTTTTTTTAAAGTCCAATCTAGCCATTTTATTCTTGAGGCTTATTATTGGCTTGCCACCCGTGCATGAAATCCTGCTGAATTTGCTCTTTCATACAGTCTTCACATTATGGTAAGATTAGGATATTGATACGTCTAAGCATTACTGAAATCCTTGGAAGTACAATCAGAGATAAACATGTGTGCTCAAATACCAGCCAAATGCAGCCAAACGGATGTCGACGTATTATTCAAAATACATATATGAACACTGCCCAAAACATAAAGCCAAACAACCCAGGAGTTTATCGAATTAGTCATTCTATTTAAACATTTTCTGAGTAGATGTATAATTTTTATCGTCATCTACCTTCAAATTAATAACTGCATCCTTTTTACACAATACTTTAAGAAGTTAAAGGAAAATAAATAGTTTTCTATATCAGATACAGAGTAAAATGCAAACTGAAAATAGTCTTAAGAATCCCTGACTAAACACGTTCAAAGCAGTACTAGATTTTATTTTTTTTTTACTAGGGGTAGACTATAATAGTTTAGAGCCATCAAAACCAATGTTAACTGTTGAAACCAACACTCCTAAGGTAGCCACAACATCATCGCACCAAAAACCCATTGAAATGAAAAGTAATATTACAAATATTGAGAAAAAAATTCAGTTTAAACAATGCATTTTACCATTTATAATAGATGAACTATTTTCCAACATAAGTAAATTGTACATTTAAGATGTCAATTTGGGATTTATTATATTTAGTTCTATGAAACAGTCTTATAACTCTTTGCTTGCTTTATTTTATTTATTTTGTTTTTACTTTAAAGTAATTTTTTCTGCCGGCAATTTTGTAAAAAGATATGAAAAAAATCTTTTTCGAATAAATAATTCTTGATACATACTACACAAAACTTACACTGTTTTAATAATTTTTTATAGTTGCAGGATTACTCGACGCTTCAAATTACTATACAAATATATAGATGCTATGACAAATTATCTATTCAATGTAGCTCCTACAATTTAAGCTATTAAATAAGAATTACCACTGCAAGCAATTAAATTTTGTAAGGCATGGCCGATTGTTTTATGGTGTATGGCACCAATCCCAAACCATGTGCTTGCTCAATAGCTGAACACAGATTATATCATAGTATGCTAAGACTGCTGCACCAGAAAGCAGTAAAGTGGCAATGTTCCCCATTGTCTCTCAGTTAACAACAAGAGACCAAAGTTTTTAAATGGCTATGAAAAAGGTAGCAACAAATTCACTCTCAAAAATAACATTCATTGATAATTTTCAGATGCAGAACAAATAACATTTACAGAAAATTCTTATAGTGGCTAAGTGGGGAATGTCGCTACAAAATGCTGCACAATCATATTATAAAACGACTAAAATCTTGGTACCTAACCTGGAGTGCTTAACAACATTCTTTATTCCTATATCAAACGAAGAGATGTAGAAATGATTTAAAAATAATGGGGTAAAATAGAAACCAGAAATTCATAGTCAGCATAATTAACAGATTGATGTCAGGGTCGCGCTGAGCCATGAACCTATTGTTGTGGTGTTTTTGTCTTGCATAATATAAAATTTGGTACATACTTATCTCAGCACAATCCTTATCTGTGTGACGGCTGGGTAGTGGATCCGCCGACCACCGTGCAAGCGACTGGTATATAAGCCACGCGAGGTGAACGAATCTAATTAGCCCCCCGGTTTTCACCAGAAGCCGCCGCAAAGCGGGATGGACTTGCTGACGGCGGAGGCAACCAGGTCTCCCCCCTGACGTGACTTGCTTGCGGTGCGTGCGGCCCGAAGGTCGCAGCGGGGAGGAAAGACCAGAATCGTAGTTCCGAGAATCGTAGTGTCGTGGCAGGCAGAAGGTCAGGGCAGGAAATAGGAAGAAAATGAATGAAGAATTAACGAAAAAAAAAAGCGCAATGGTTCGTGGGTCTGGACAGGTAAATTTTAATAAGAGTCAGAAGGTCATGGCAGGTCGACAGAGGTTTCCGAGTCGGGAAACTGTTAGCGAGGAGGTCCCAGGTACACGGTAAAGCAAGGAATACACCTTTGAAGGAACGCATACACAAAGGCTCGGGCAATGTAATCCAAGCAGAAGTGACGTGGGTGCAACACTATAATAAGAACCAGATCGCCCGGTAATTACCCACTTACCGCGCAACTGTCCCTTTAAATTCACAAGGACGAGACGCGGCGCGCTAGGGGCGCGCATCCCGCATTAATCTCGGCCGCAGGGACGAGTACCGCACGGGAGAGCGAGCGCCAGGAGAGTGGATGGGGGACCGTAATGGGGAACGCATGTAGTGACTCGAGAAGCGGTCCGTCCTGGCTCCGGACCGCGGCGCAAACCCCGTGAACAGTACCCCTCCCTAGGCCTCCCTATCCATTTTAGGCTGCAGAAAATTGCCTGATTCAGGATGTTAGATTCAGGCTCCCAGGATGTTCACATCGTCCTGAAGCCCCTCCCAATCCACGAGGAACAGAAACGACTCCCTCTGACCGTTTTCATAGCCAAATGTCCTTTTAACCTCGAAGATGTACAAATGTGATTTTCTGACTACAGTGGAAAGGCGTCACTTTCTTCCGAAGAGAACCACTTAACCGTTTCGAACCAGATGGCTTAATGGAGGAGCGATACATGAGCATACGTTGTGTGACAGGACCGGAGAGATGGAGGCAAACAAAGCTTTGATGTCACTGTTCCGGGTTCAAACTCGCCGAAGAAAACCTTGAAGGGTCCCGAGAAGCGGAGGGGCCCAATTTAAGACTAGGGACCATCAAGCGCACATATCTTGAGGAGAGCCAATACTTGTGTCCACATGGAAAACGTCGGGGGCAGGCTTCTCCTTTTGTCTGCACTGAGACTTCATACTGGCAAGGCCCGAAGTAGAGAACCATCGCGTTTCCTGCCAGAATGGCCCATTGATACCCGAACCTGGACGTTGACAAAGCGGTCACATCCGAGTTCTGGAGGCAAGGGGTAGGGGGGAGATGCGGGGTGCGGCCATAAGACTCAAAGAACGGTGAGACCCGTCAGCTTCCGTAGGAGTCCCGAGGGGGGGGGTATATACGCAAATACACCCAACGGAGCATGCTTCGGTTTCCAGGTTGTCCTAACGTCCGGACACAAATGTGCGCAGGTATACTCCCAGAATCTGGTTACACTCTCTCAACCTGCCTTGGAGCAGAGGGTGGTATGCCGATTGAAAACTCCAACTTTACTTGCAGACGTAGCAAAATGCACACCAAAATCGGGAAAACAAATTGAACACCAACGGCGGTTCGGAGACAATGTAAAAAAGTGGTAGTCCAAAGAAGCCTGACATAGATCTACCGGAAGTGAAAAATTAGCCATTGTTGGGGGCAGAACGGGACAGGCCAGGGAGAAGGCACAAAGTGGGTAAATTTTGAGAACCGGTCCATCACGACCCATATTGGACCTGAATTCCAGAGGAGACTGGTAGTCCTGTGAGAAGTCCATCCGCCTAATGCGTCGTCCAAGCGATATCCGGCACGGGCAGCTGATGCCAAGAGAACCTGCGGGCCTTGTGGGCGTGGACCTATGTTCCGAGCTACAAGTGACCACAGGCGATGTGAAAGTCCCTTGACACCTGTGCTAGACGTGTCGGCCACCAGTTAGTGCCGGGCGATATCAAGGCAAAAAGACTTCCCTGAGCTCCATGATGACCAGCCACAAGGTGCTATGCCCCCACTTGCCAGAATCTTCCTCCTGATGCCAGCGGCACGTAAGTCTTGCCCGTAGAATGTTTTGGAGACCTGCGGAGGCCACGAGAAACCAACCTTATCGAGGAAATGATGGTTGTGAACACTGGTTCATCACCGACCACGCGTCCGAGAGCACAAGAGAGGGCTCAGCCTTGACTTTTCTCAGCAAGCCGAATGTATACGAAAATCAAACCGAGAAACAAAAAAAAGAGACCGACCGGGCTTGGCGAGTGTTTAGACGTTGGCCGCTGAAGGTACAACAGCCTTTTATGTTAGGTCGTAAAGAATGTCAGACTTGGGTGGACAGCCCCCTCCACAGAGATGTCGCCACTCCCCTCATGGGCTACTTGAATGGCCAAGAGAGTTCCCGGATCCCGGATCCCCAATGGCATAGTTCCGTCTCATCCGGCGAAAAAGGTCTTAGAGAAAAGAACCCACATGTGCGAATACTTGCCTTTGGAACTTCTCTGTGTGATACCGCCCCTGCCCCCATGGAAGGAGGCATCCACCCTCCAAAGAGAACGGATCCCTCTCGTCATCCGGCCGGACCAAGACAGGGCCATCAGAAGAGAAGGACCGTCACTATTATATCCACACACGCCTTCTCAGCCTCCTGAGGCCAACATCGATTTTTGCGGGTTCGCATTCTATCTAGTAAGGGCCACGATATACCGACAAGGTGGAAAATAGGGAAAATAAATCTGGCCGGTAATAATTTTCCGAAGCCCAGGAAGCGCTGTATCCGCCCGAAGAACCGGACACAGGACGGGTGCCATTGTACAGCACCGAGCAGAGAGTTTTGCGGTCCATCTTTAGGCCTTCAGCCGATACAAAGTGCCCGAGAAGGGTAAGGCTGGTCCAATGGAATTAAACATTTCTCCACTTTGGCACGTACAGTCGTTTGCTGCGCAGCTACATTGCGAGAACCTGGGGGGCGTACTTGGACCCGTGAGATCGAAGGTCAGTGGAGAAAAATAATGATGGTCATCTAGGTACACTATGACGCAGGTGGTACATGAGATCCCGAAGACATCGATATGACGAGTTCTTGGAACACCGCTGGAGCGTTAACAGATCGCAAAGGGCCATCACGAGATTCTCAAAATGTCCATACTCGGGTATTAACAACGGCGTCTTCCACTCGTCCCCCCTCTCCGAGAATTCTGACGAGGTTTATAGCTCCTCGTAAGATATCCAAACTGGAAACACATTACCCCCTTGAGAACGGTCAAACACTCTGAGATCAGTGGGAGAGGGTAGAGTTTTTACGGTGAATCATTAATAGACCCCTGTAGTCAATACACGGACTGAGGGAACCATCCTTCTTCTGCACGAAGAAAAACCCGCTCCGGCAGGGAGGAGACAGTATGATTTGAATCCTTCTGCAGGTTCTCCCGAATTTCAACGGTGCCGACATGGCCTGATCTCACCTGGCAACGACAGCGGTTTAGACCCACCCGCCTGGGATGGGAACTTGTTTCCAGGGTGGAGGTCCAATAGGACAGACGTAAGCCGATCGTGGTCGGGCAGCGAATCGTCCTCTTTCTCGGAAATACATCGCCCAAGTCCCCTGGTACTCCGGCCGGCAGGCCTGGCAATCAGCTTGACAAGCTGAGGCGGAGAAGTGGTAGGCACCGGGTCGTGGTACCTCCAAAGCAAATGGGTTTTTCTGGCATTCCTGTCCCAACGCAGGACTCGCCTAGTCCCTTCCAATCGAGTGTAGGGGCGTGAAACGTTGTCAGCGCGATGGAAGCCCCAAAGAATCGCCGAGGGAAAAGCACCGGCATAACGTGGAACCCGATCTTCTCGCTTATGTACGGACACCAGAACGCCAACACGAGTGTCACTGGCCGGGTATACGTACGGCGCTATGTGTCACTTGTAAGGACCTACCCACTGGAACTGCGATAGAAGATAAGTCATAGGCTTCTCTCCAGCCGGCACAACTATGTATGCGAAGAAGAATAATCACCGTACCGGGTTACCAATAGGCAAGGATGAAGTTTCGCCGCATAGCCTAGTCCAGGCAAAGGCAAGAACTCCTAGACGACGGACCAGCATCATTAGTGCACCTCCACTTGTAGCAAACATCACTGGAGAGGGGGAAACTGCACCTAGGACCACCAGCATGCCTACGGCAACCTACAGGTTGTGAGCGATTCCAGGAAAGTTAAAAAGATACGAATAGCCGAAGAACCAAGCAACAAAGTTAGATGTAAGAAGAACAAATAGGGTCGTTTCCGCGGACCAGGGACGTATGGCGGACAACCACTGTCTGAAGGGAAGGAGGAAAAGAGAGAGATTTTCTTTTGCTCTGCCGCTCTCCCCCATACCCCCCGGTTCTCCGAACGCTATTCCTCCCCAGTATTGGTGAAGGTGGAAGCCTGTATCCGACAAAAAGAATATTCACCGTGTCCTCTTTTGTTTGGATCTTGTTAATTGTGTAGTAGCAGATTTCATGGTTCCGATTGAGGATCCTCTGATCAAAATGGGGGAGTTTACGACTTAGTTGAACACTAGAAAATATATCTGTCATCAAGGCGGTATGTCCGAGGAATATTGGATAGTGATCATTATTAGTTAAACTAATGGTGTCGTGACCTCCGCAGTCTGTCTATCCAAGGTTACCAGCCTATATTCCCAAAACATGTATGAAGAATATGTCTTGTTTCTAGGGGCAAAATGGTCTATGAATTTTCCCCAAAGGTTCAAAAAGCCGTTCACCTTTTTTTTCTTTTCGCTGCCTAGTGTCAGTTCAGTCCATTGTTAGTAATAAAGACATTTTATATGAACATTTTAAGGATGGAAGCGCCGTCAGGACCCACAACTCAAAAATAGCTTCCACACCGCTGTGGAGAGGCTGTGTAAAAAATTGACCTCCTTACTGTGAATTTCAGCCCATTCCTTTCTATGTTTCCAAATATCGCCCATGGAGCTGCTAGTGCACCGCATTTAAAGCAGGCGTTTACTCAAAGAGAACCCATTTGATCCCCCAACAGGCATTAGATATGCATTATGGATGGGTTTTGATAGCATATCTGTGTATCGTGCTGAAGGGAGAAATTGGTAGACGTCTTTCGTGGCCTGTAATAGTAGTTCCGGCGAAAGGAGAGCCTCATATTCTACCCATATTTGCTAGTTGTGTTTTTGACGTTGGCATAGCCAAGTTTCCTAGGATGAACTGATAATACAAAGAGGTGCGTGCGGCTGTGTGGGTTGAATCACAATCGAACAAACTGGGGTCCCATTCCATTCGGAAATATGCTTAGTTACCAGAAAAAAAATATGGGCCCTGTAATTAATTAAAAAAATTGGATATGGAGTCTTAGGAAAGCTTCTTTTAGGACACAGAGGGATTATTTATTTTTGTTTGTAGGGTCGATTTAATTGTCTAAATAGATCTTAACCCTAATTTCTGTGCCATCTTATAAAACCCCATGGGTTTCCTTGTTGGAAGTCCAGGTTGGTAATCAAAGATAATGTAGGGAAAAATTGGTCACAAACCTCTATAAGCCTAAACGGTTGGCCACGCAAGACAATACCGCCATTAATTGATACTTTATCCAACGCCACGTGGGATTCTGGTATGGGTATATGCAAGAGATTCACAATCAAATATTGTGCACATGGGCACTTGAAAATTTCTGTGTTTTGAATCAGTCAGTGATATAGTGGCCCAGCGACTCCCAGTTATAACAATTTAAGGAATGCGGTCCCATTTTCCCACACCAAATAATATTGCAAAATGCCGTTTTGATTGTTTTCTCATCCTTCGGTCTGAGATAGATCGGCACACGAGGAACAGATAGAGCATACAGGTATTTGATCATATTAAGAAGAGTACACCCTACCTATGAAAGTGAGCAAAATAGTGTTCCCAGGTAACTCCAGTATGTGGTGTAGGTCCCAAGATGTAGGCTGGATATTTTTTCGATAGATACGGAAGGGGATGTCCCAAGTAACAAATCCTAAATAATTGAAATTATACACTTCCATTTATCTGCTAGGTGGAGGACCATAACGTCTGGAGGTGCCCTTTAAAGAGAAGGCCTTCTCTTTAAACAATGTTGAATAGTGTATGCCTGATAGGTTCCCTATGTCTTTGGATTTCTTGTAGGAGAGAAGATAAATGGAGTTTTGGATTTGAGATTAGAAAAGTTAATTCGTCCCGCGTATGCGGAGATTTTTATTAAAGGATTGCGCAAGCAAATTGTGGTGTCAATATTCAAAAAGGGTCAAAAAGTGAATCCTGGAAAGAAAGGCCGGTAAGTTTAAACCCTTTTTTGTGGTAAAATGTTTTGAGTGGTTTTCTAGAGAACTAATCCTGAACTATCACACTAAAATAAATGTATAACACCGTTCCAGCATGGGTTTATGAAGGATCGTCTTGTCAAACTAATCTCATCAGCTTCAATGATGAAGCTATTCAATACTAGAAACCGGGGTGAAGCAAACATCACCACTTCTGGAGCTTCTCCTTAAAAAAAGAGTTTGCCCTCAGACACACAAACTCAGCTCTACTCACAGCAAACTAACAGTGAGTACTGGGTACCTCACCCCCATCTTACCTGAGCTACCAACTTACAGTAGACACTAAACCTGGCCTGGACCTGGAAATGTGTGAGCAGCCATCCCACCCAGCTCTTTGACAGCTCGGTAAAATAAGTGGCCCGAGCAACTGCTACCAGCAGTTATACTAACGGATACAAAAGAGGTCTTTGCCTAATGCTGCTGAGCCACTGTCACTGGTTTACCTCAGCCGACACAGGCATACTGTGGACACATCTTTCGTCAATTGACATTTCCTTCGCATCTTACAGTGTATGTTTATTTAATATATTCTAAACACAGGAGCATACAAAAATTCAAATATTACCAGCAATACTTACTGGTTTTGAACCAGTATGGTTTTTGTTCACACACCAATGTCGATATAGCGTAACCGAGGTCAGAGCACATTAAACGGGAAGTTTAGGGCAGGCAGCAAACAGGCAAGTCAGTAAATAGGGGTTTTTTTCAAGGGGTCAGGGCTTGCAGCAGAACAGCAGATTAAATAAAATGGCCGAGGTTCAGACAAGCAGCATACTGGCAAGTCAATAAATGCCGAGGTCAAGCGGGCAGCAAACATGCAAAGACAATATACAGGCCGAGCTCATGCCAAGGCAGCAAACATACAAGTCAATAAATGGGCCAAGGTAAGGCAGGCACAAGCACCATGACGATAACAAGCAGAAGTCAGGGCATGCAGAAATATCACAGAGTCAATAAATGCCGAGTTCAGGCAGGCAGCAAACATACATAGTTATATTAATAAAGCTAGCCGATGTCAGGTCGAGTGGAAGTCAAAACGTAATCCATTATTCGAGACCAAGTCAAGAACCGAAGAGCAAACATAATAGCGATGCAAACGATGCTATTTTGCATTTAACATTTTTTTGCAGTAAAAGGATATTTTGCCATGGTTTTTCTCCTCTCTGCATAGATACATCCCTTGTGAAGGTGTATCTAACACATTTTCCCTCATCTCTCAACAATGACCTGCACTCATTAAAACAAAGGCCCTCTTGCATGTCCCTCAGATTTTTCTGGGCTGCAGTACTCACAGGTACAATATGGAAATTGTGTTTTTCAACTGTGTCCCACAGACACCATAATGCTGTTGGGGATACATGGCCGTGCTCAGGACCCTGGGTTCATTACTGCTGGCTGTCTTGGCAGGAACATGCTCCAGAAGGATGGTATCCTGGGCTTTAGTTTCTGATGGTCTTTTTATTTTTTTCAATGTGAAGAGTTTGTTTTCTACAGGTGAGTGGTGGTCTTTTTCAAGATTAGATGTGGCCCACTTCACCACATGATTTGTAAAGAACACTTGTTTGGCTGCATATTTGGGGGGTTTTCCAGCACTCAAGGTAATGGTGTGATTCTTCTCCAAGGTTTAAAGAAATTAATTATAAATGCACAATACCCTGTCAATGTCCGCCTCGATTTTTCTAGCGAAGCTAGTTTGGTCCAGGACTTCCGTGTTGTATGGGAGCCTCCTGAGTTGTTTTAGGTATCACCTCATGGGGCTGACGATTCACACACACCTCCCCGCGTAGGTACTGCCACTTATGTGTGGCGCACGCTACGCCACCATACACGACAGCACAGATGTGATGTGTGTTAAGGCATTCATCAACACGAATACTACGCGCTCGGAAACAACTAGACAAAACGACGCGAGAAATCAAGGCGAGCTCTGCTCCGTCAACTTCAACACTACATGTTCTGTCGCGCTCTGAATCGCTCGCTCTCCGTCGAGCCGATCCTTCCCTCTCGAATCCTAGTATCCGCGTGCGCATACACTCGCCGAGCACACCACGAGTAGCCTGTGCTGTCTCTCGCTTCGTCTATCTCATCTTCGGTGGCGCACCCATTTCGAATCTGCCATGTCATAAAGCAATGACGACGTACCACGAGCAGGGACTTCTCATGCACCGACTTTAACATTTGGTAGGGTTTAGGCACTGATGACCTATGCATACTTAGATTCATGGGCCTACTATATCTTTTAGCGCGTGGTATCTACTTATATATGTCCTTTTTATAGTTCGAGTATCTTCAAGGTGTCTTACTAGGAGGAGGATGTATGTCGCTTCTCATGTGACACAACGGTAGTAGACAGTAGAGATGTAAATCACTATTTCGTTATGATTTGTTTTTGATATGTGTGGGCGGTTTTGTGTGCTGGGACTTTGACAGTCGTGTTATTAGCATACATGGGTCTGCGGTTTGTGATGGGGGGGTTATGTTTGGTATGGGTTTATTTATTGGGTATTTTGGATCCAGTCTGGGTCACAGAGTTGTATCATCTCTGTTTTTTGATGTCTATGGAGTCGGTGGGTGATCATAGAATAAGATGCATGGCGCGGTGTGCGGATAGTTGAGATATAGAGACACCTAAATATTGTTATCCGATCTTGCATAATTGGTGTATTTGTGCTTTAAGTCTTACAGGGAGAACTCAAGTGCGATACACAGATTAGACGTAGGACAGACACGAGCGGAAGTGAAGAGGTATGACGACAACACATGAGCGAAAAAAGAACAGTCGGAAGGTAGTCTAGGTGACATCATTACAAAATGGTGAGTGGGTGTACTTTCCAAGCTTAGGTATGAGACAACCAACAAGCACACTATTCACTGATTGGTTTTGTGTGGACATTAAAGAGAGAATATAGCAGTCGGGGGAGGGTGACAGGGGGCATGGTGTTGTGGTGATGTGGCATGTAGATGAGTTAGCCGAGAAGGGGTTTAGAGTGAAACGAGGAGGATTTACGGGGGGTATGTGGGTCAAGTAGGTTGCGCGTGAGTTATACACTTCATGGAGGGAGTTTTCAAGTTCAGCAGGGGCACTCACGATGGGTATGTGGACTTGGTGCACATGAGGAGGCAGTCTGTTGCGGCGTACAGAGGGTCAGAGTTGTCGACCTGGGACACAGTCTTGTGTGATGGGAGGTTCTAATCATCAGAACGGAGAAAGGTAGACATCCGGTCTAATCATATATGAAAGTACAATTTTTATATAGGTTAAGTGGGTTGATTTATACAGGGAGGATGGATGGATTTAGGGATTGAAGTGGTCACTAGGAGACAACATCATGGAGGTAATCATTTAATTCGAGGGATAATGACGGTGATACACGGAGGAGTGAGATATAGAGGGATACAGGGTCGACACAGAGGAGACAACACTTATGGTGACTACAACTGGGGAGCGGTAGGGCTGGTTCTAAGAGTATGAGTGGAGGGTGTGGGAGGAGTTTTGTTATGGGATGTGGCAAGTTATCTGACTTGTTGATCAGCGCGATGGATAAATATAAAGGATTTTGTAGGGGATATAAGAGGTAGTTGTTGTAGCGCGGTCTATGGTTGTCTGAGAGTAAGGAAGGCATTGGTGGTGCGTATGGATGACACATTGACACAACAATGTGGGGAGGGAGTGGGAAATTTGTACAAAGGAATTGGTAGAGGGGAGTAGGTGCCGAAATGAGGGTTTGTGATACAGGGGTGTAGAGGGGAGTGTTGACAAACTTTGTGTTAATAGACAGTGGATTGGATGGTGTAGTTATTGTATGGTGCACTGAGTGTGTCGGGGTCGTGTCATGGTGCACAGCAGTGTGATCAGTGCAGGATGGTTTCATGTTGGGTGTATTCGTAGAACACACGGATGAAGGAAGCTGGATTAGATTCTTGGTTTGGGGAGACGTTCTGATTATTACAGATAGAGAAGATGAAGACGTGGCTGGGAGTATCGGTGGGTGGAGAGTGGAGACTGTCAAGGTAGAACTCTGATCACTCTTGGAGGAGAGACAAAGTTCTGTTGGCGGGTAGATGGTATAGTGTAGTATGTTTGCCAGGGTGAGGGAGACCGTGTGACACAGGTGCGTGTGAGGTGGCAGATTCATTCAGTTGTGATTCTGAAAGTTATAGGGGGATGTAGTATAAGAGTGTAATAGGAGTTATACTGTGGGGAAGGGCGTGGTGAAGTTTTTTGTCTAGGAGAGAGAAGGGTCACTGGTTTATTTGGGGCGGAGAAGGTAGTAGGATTAGTCTTATACAGAGAGGACCGGTGCGTGGTATATGATCGAGGTGGTGGATAGGCGGGGGTTGAGATGCGGTTTTGTGAAGAGAAATAGGTATAGTGGTAGAATACACACACCGTGGAGGTTAAAATTCATGAAGTGATACATGAGACGCGTTTTCAAAATGGGGGGGAAAGGGGGGTTGGAAATGGGGGGTTGAGTGGTGTGGTGGTGGTTTTTTGGGGATATTTAAGAGGTTGTAAGTTAGGGGGAATAGATTGATTTAAGAATGGTGGTTGTAGGTGAAAATTAGAAGTACGGCGGAGTGAATAGTGAGGGTGTGAGGGAAATGAAGAGTGGGTGAGTTGGGCAGGTATTCTTTATAGTATCAATGAGGATTTTATGGTTGGGCAGCGGCCTACATCGACTAGATGAGGGTGTTTATTGGAGGTGTGGACGAGTAGGTACGGAGTGTGATAGGGTTTCGTGGGAATGACACAGAATTGGGTGTTTTTATTAAGATTGTGGGGGGGGTTACGGTTATGGAGGTAGATCAAGGTAGTTGCATAAACAATTCTTGTTCTAGTAGGCGGACATCTCTGGAACAATTGCGGGTAGTTGACGTGTGGTGGGGGATATGAAGGGGGATGTTGGTGTGCAGAGTGTGGAGATATAGGGGTTGCAAAGTTGTGAGAGTTTAGGTGGTTGGTGCACAGAGGATGGGACGTTTGGGTGGATGTAGAGCGTGTTTGGTTAGGCAGTGGGCGTAACAAGTAACTGTGAGTTATATGGTTAGAGGAGAGTAAGTCTTGGATGGTGACAAAGTGCTGTCAGGATATGTAGTGTATGGGGTGCGAGTAGGGACAACCTTACTGGCGGTGAGAGGGGAGGCGAGGAGGAGTGTGATGGCGTAGTGTCTCTCATTTTGTGGATGAGTGGTTAACTGATTTAGTATACAAGTATACATGATGGAGTTAGCGTGCAATTGATGATTACTGAGTAGTGAGATAATGTCTGAGCACACTGATCAGAAGTCTAGGTGGACTTGGACAGTGAAGTGACTAGTGACAGGGAGGGATAGACACACATGAGCACTTGGTTTATGTGCATAGTGGACAGTGATGTGTATAGATCACTTGGTGGGATCTCTGTTTGAGAAGATGTATTTGAAGGAAATAGGCACCACGGGGGTGGGAGTATAGTGGTTTATCGACACTTCGGTACATTGGTGAGAAGCTTGGGAACCGGAGTGGTTAGTGGGGTGATTTGGTAGTAGTCATATCTGGTAGTAACAGTGCAAGAAGGTGAGGGTGGGGTTTGTGGTGCAAAGGATGTGATACTGGGGGGAGGGAGGACACATTGTGGGACATTTTGAAGGATCAATTTTGGGTGAGAACAGGTATTTTTGTATAGCACAGAGACTCTTGGGGGATATAGAGGAGGGCGTGTGGGGAGAACTTGAGGTGGGTGGGGAGTTTTATAGTGAAGCGGTGAGTGCAGAGAAGTTGTTTCTAGTTTTGTGTGTATGTTGGAGAGTGTGGAGGTGAGGGGGGAGAGTAAGCAGGAGGCACGGGTGATGGTCTGGGTCGAGAGGGATTGAGTTGAGATGATGAGGAGTGGTGTTGGTGGGAGTCAGTTTTAGGGTTGATGGGTTATTTTTATAACTAGAGGGACTAGATAGAGTACAGAGGTCATGACGGCCACACAGATGACAATATACATTTAGATAGAAGTAGAATATATTTAGGTATGTGTAGGGTAAGATAAAATGAGGTAAGTAAGTAATTGAGGTATTTAGAAAGTTTAAGGGTGAGATTCTACAGCGTTAGAGTGGGGAGTGATATGGAGATTTAAAATAAAGATCAATAGCGTGTATATAGAGGTCGACGTGTTTATGTTAGGAAAGCAGATGATAGGATTAAGGATGGGGAGTAGTTAGGTGTATTTTGGGAGGGAAGTTGAGGAGGTATATAAGATAGGGGGGTAAGATAGTATAATGGATGTTAGGGTATATGAGGGAGAATTGGTAGGAAGGAGAATAGTATGGGTGGGGTGGTTTTTGGAGTTTATATGGTGATGTTTTTGGGGGATTTGTGGTAATTGATTTTAGGTAGAGGGGGGGTTAATGTGGGGGGGTGGGATATATAATTGGATGTTTAGTATTGATGGGATGGGATGGTTTAGAGGGTTGGGGTGATTGTATTTATGATGTGATGTTTGGGGATTGGATAGGGGATGATTTATATGTGTGATTGTTTTGGGAGTGCGGATTTATTATGATTTAGATGTGATGTTTGGGAAGGGATTGGGAGGATTTTATTGATTTGTATTGTTTATAAGTGGGATGATGATGATTTTATGTATGTGGATTGTTTGGAATTGGGGTTGGATGATATTATGATTTATGTTATTTATTTGGATGGATGGAGATTTGTGTATTGATTGTTTGGGAAAGTGGGGGATAATGGGTGATTTATGTATTGGGTTGTTATGAAGGGATATGGGGTTGATTTTTATGTTGAATTGTGGATTAATGGGGATTTTAGGTTTGATTGATGTTGTGATGATTTGTGAGTGGGGATGGTATGGGGGGGGGATGGTTTTGGTGTGGGGGAATGGGGGGAGAAAAGAGAGGTGTGTATGAAAGGGGGTTTGGTGAGTTATATGGGGAAAAGATGAGAGATATTTGTTTAAGATAAGGTTGATTTGAAGGAGGTATGGAATAGATGGTGGGGAGGGAGGGATGTAGATATGGTATGTGGGGTTGGGGGGTATTAGGGGGATGATGTATAATGTTGGAGGGGTTTATGGAGGAGAGGGAAAAGGGGTGGTAGGGAGGGAGGGAGGGATGTTATGGAGAATTTGTTGGGGGGAAGGAGGTTGGAAGGTTGGAGTGTGTTGTGGGGTGGAATAGGGGTTGTGTTGTTGAGTTTGGGGTGGGTGTATGGGATGGAGGTGTGTGAAATAGAGATGATGGTGTGGGTTAGGTATATGGGGGAGGATGTTGGGTGGTGGGTGGAATGAAAGATGGGTTTGGGGTTGGAGGAGAATTGGGGTTTGTTTTTTTTGTTATTGGGATATTGAAATGGGATTGGAAGAAGATGGGGGAGTGATTGAGTGGGGGGATGGAGAAGGTGGTGGGGTGAAGAATGTGGTGGGATGGGTGATAATGGGATGTTGTGGTAAATGAATGAAATAGGTATGAAATTTGGAAGTATGGAATATCGTATATATGTTGTGGGTGGGGGGGGGGGTGGTATTTTAAATATTTTATGTATTTTTTGTTTGAAAGGAAGGGATAGATAGTTGGAATTGAGGTTGGGGATATGAGAATAAGATATAAGGGGTGTAGTAAGATCTAGGTATGGGATGGTTGTGGTTAATGTGGAGGGATAAGGAGGGTGGAATGATTGAATGTAGTATATTGTTGTTGGATTATGCTGGGGGAAAACAATGTGGTTGCCATGGCACCAAACAATACTAGTGCTCACTAAAAAGTGTGGGTTGAGATTATATATATATTTATATATATTTTAATTGTTTTTATTAATGTTTCAAGATACAATCCAACAATTTAACATGCAAATAATAATACAGTTTTGCTTGAAAAGATATTGAAATCAATACAATGCACTGTAGCCTTAAAGAGCATTTTGTGTATCTGTTGTCATTTTAACAAACATGTTTACATTTGCATTTTTCTTGATGAGTATAAAAGAAATTTTAGTTTATGCATCATCTCATGAATTTGTGATTAATATCACTATCATAGCAGTAACATATATTAAATATCAAACCAAACTTCAACCTGAGCTTCAATTTTTCTTTTGCTCTGCCGCTCTCCCCATCCCCGCCGTTCTCCCTATTCCTCCCCAGTTTTGGTGAGGTGAAGCCGGTATCCGACAAAAAAAAGTATTCACCGGTGTCCTATTTTGTTTGGATCTGTGTTAAGTTGTGTATGGCAATTCATGGTTCCGTTTGAGGATCTCTGATCAAATTGGGGAGTTACGACTTAGTTGAACAATGATGAAAATATATCTGTCATCAAGAGGTATGTCAGGAAGATTGGGAGAGGTGATTAATAATTATTAATCTAATGTGTCTTGACCTCCCAGCTGTCTAGCAAGGTACCAGCCTATATCCAAAACATATGAAAGGAATATGTCTTGATTGTTCTACGCAAAATGAGCTATGAATTTTCTCCAAAGGTCAAAAAAGCTTTCACCTTTTTTTCTTTTCGCTGCTAGTGTCAGTTCAGTCCATTTTTTAGTAATAAAGACATTTTTTAATGAACAGTTTTTAAGATGGAAGCGCCGGCAGACCCACACCTCAAATAGCTTTCCACACCGCTGTGGAGAGGCTGTGTAATAAATTTGACCTCCTTACGTGTGATTTCAACCCATTTTTCTTTCTATGTGTCCAAATCGGCCATTGAGCTGCTATCCCCACGATTTACAGCAGGCTTTGAAACTCGAAGAGACCCATTTTGTATCCCCTATCAGCATTAGATATGCATTATGGATGGTATGAGTAGCAACTCTGTGTATCGTATGCCTGAAGAGAGATATTGGTAGACCTCATTCGTGGCTGTAATATTAGTTCCGCGTAAGAGACCTCATATACTAACCCATTTGCTAGTTTGGGTTTTAGACGTTGCATACCAAATGTTTTCCTATGATGAACTTATAGATACAAAAGGATGCGTGCGCGTGTTGGTGGGGTTGATCACACTCGAACAAACTGGGGTCCTATTCCAGTTCGAATATGCTAGTAGTTACTAGAAAAATTATGGGCCTGTAAATAATTAAAAAATGGGATATGGAGTCTTAGGAAAGCTTCTTTTAGACACAGAGGAGTATGGTTTTTTGTTGTAGGGTCGATTAATTGTCTAATAGATCTTAACCCTAATTGTGCCATCTTTTTAAATACCCCAGGGGGTTTTTTCCTTGTTGGAATCCAGGTTGTTAATCATGAAAGTTTTAGGGAAAAATTGGGTCACAAACCTCGTATGAGCCTAACGTTTGGCCACGCAAGCCAAACCGCCCATTATTAAGACTTATCCCAGACGTCCCATTTGGATTCTGGTAAGGGTAATGCAAGAAATTCCCAATCAAATATTGTGCACATGGGCACTGAAAAAATTTCTGTGTTTTGGAATCATCAGTGATATAGTGCCCACGACTCCAATTAAATAACATTTAAGGAATGCGGGCCCTTTTTCCACCCCAAAAATAAATTTCAAAATGCCGTTTTGGATTTGTTTCTCATCCTTCGGTCTGAGATAGATCGGCAGCACGTGGAACAGATAAGCAGACAGGTATTTCGATCATTTTAAGAAGGTTCACTCCTACCTAATAAAGTGGAGCAAAATATGGTTCCCAGGTACTTCAGTATTGGTGAAGGGCCAAATGTAGGCTGATATGTTTTTTCGGATAGATACGAAAGAGATGTCAGAGTAAACAAGATCCCTAAAATATTTGAAATTATACACTTGCCATTTTATCTGCTAAGTGGAGGACCATAACGGTCTGGAGGGGCCCTTTAAGAGTAGGCCTTCTCTTTAATCAATGTTGATAGTGTATCCGAAGGTTCCCTATGTCTTGGTTTTTCTTGTAGGAGAGAAGATAAATGGTGTTTTGGATTTGAGATTAGAATGAAGAAAGGGTTCGTCCGCGTATGCGTGAGTTTTTAAAGGATTGCCGCATAGCAAATGTGGTGTCAATATTCAAAAAGGGGTCAAAAAGTGATCCTTGAAAGAATAGGCCGGGAAGTTTAACCTTTTTTGTGGTAAAATGTTGAGGGTTTTCTAAGAGATGCTATTTCCCGAACTATCTCCTGAAAATAAATGTATAACACCGTTCACCAGCATGGTTTATGAAGGATCGGTCTTGTCAAACTATATCTCAAACATCTTCTATGATGAAGTTAGTTCTATACTGGATCAGGGTGAAAACAAACAGCACCACTTCTGGAGAGTCTCCTGAAGTTTGCCTCAGGAAAACACAAACTCAGCTCCTACTCCACAGCAAACTTACAGTGAGACTGGGTACCTCACCCCAGCTTACCTGACCTACCAACTTAACATAGACACTAAACCTTGCCTGGACCTGGAAAGTGTGTGAGCAGCCATCCCACCCAGCTCTTTTGACCGCTTCGGGAAAAAAACTGGCCCGGAGCAAACCTGCTACCAGCAGTTATACTAAACGGATAAAAAAAGAGGTCGGTTGCCAAATGCTGCTGACACACGTCACTGGTTTTTACCTCACCGACACCGGGGATAACGGTGACACATCTTTCGTCAATGACGTCCTTGCCCCATCTTACAGTGGGATGTTTATTAATATATTCTAAACACAGGAGCATAAAAAATGGTCAAATATTACCAATGCAACACTTACTCTTTTTTAACCAGTATGTTTTTGTTCACAGCACGCAATGTCGATAAACGGACGAGGTCAGGGCTAGGCAGTAACGGGGAGAGGTTAGGCAGGAAACAAACAGGCAGATTCAGTAAATGGGTCAAGGTCAGGGCTTGCAGCAAACAGGCAGAGTCAATAAAATGGCCAAGATCAGGGCTTGCAGCAAACAGGCAGAGTCAATAAATGGGGCCCAGGTCAAGCGGGGCAGCAAACATGCAAGAATAAAAAACAGGCCGAGGTCAGGGCAGGCAGCAAACATACAGAGTCAATAAAATGGCCAAGGTAAGGGCAGGCAGCAAGCACGCAAAGACGATAAACAAGCAAGGTCAGGGCAGGCTGCAAATATACAAGTTCAATAAATGGGCCAGTTCAGGGCAGGAGCAAACTACAAGTTAATAAACTAGCCGAGGTCAGGGCAGGGGAAAGTCAAAAAACATAATCCATTATTCGAACCAGGGTCAAAACCGGAAGCGCAATCATAATAGCGATGCAAAAGATGTATTTGCATTACATTTTTTTTGCAGTAAAAAGAAAAATTTTGCCATGGTTTTACTCCTCTGCGTAGATGAACAACCCTTGGGGAAGGTGTATCTAACCACATTTTCCCTCATTCTCTCACAAATGACCTGCACTCATTAATCAAAGGCCTGCTTACCAGTCTCTCAGGATTTTTTTGGGCTGCAGTACTCACAGGTACATATGGTAATTGGGTTTTCAAATGTGTCACAGACACTCCTAATGCGTGGTGGGGGGATACATGGCGTGCTCTTGGACCCTGGTGTTACTGCGGCTGTCTTGCAGGAACATGCTCCAGAAGTATGGTGTCCTGGGCTTTAGTTCCTGATGGTCTTTTTTTTTTTTTCAATGTGGGAAGAGTTGTTTTCTACAGGTGATGGTGGGCTTTTCAGGCTTAGATGTGGCCCACTCTCCATCATGATTTTTAAAGGACACTTTGTTGGCTGCATATTTTGGTTGGGTTTTCCAGCAGCTCAAATAATGGTGTGATTCTTCTCCAGATGGTTAAAGAAGTAATTTAATGGAATACCCTTAAGGCCTATTTTTTTAAAATTGTTGGGGGCCTTTTCCCTTGGGTTTT
>JAODAL010058772.1:0-21893 GCA_025379985.1 Phyllomedusa bahiana | reverse complement strand
CCCACTTTATTAAATTTTTGCACCAGATTCTTGCCCAAAATCCACAAAACCCACATTTTTTTCCATACACAGATAACGTATTAGCTAAAAATTGAAAGAAAAGGTTTTTAGCGCCAAAAATCCATCAAAAAAAGGCGCCCAAAAACCGAAAAAACGATTTACTGCGCAAAGCAGATCACTTTTTTAGCGCCAAAAATATTTCAAAAAGGGGATTTTGAGCCAAAATTTGAAAAAAAAAAAAAAAAAACGGATTCTGGGGGCAAAATTCGTAAAAAAAGGTTTCTGCGCAAAATTCTAAACCCCCTATTTTTGTCGCCAAAATTCGTTTAAAAAAAACGTATTTTTTTGCGGCAAAATTTGTCAAAAAAACCCCTATTTTTTGCGCCAAAATGCGTAAAAAAACGTATTTTTTGGCGCCAAAATTCATAAAAAAACCTTATTTTTGGCGACAAAATACTTTAAAAAACGTATTTTTGGCGCCGAAATTTGTAAAAAAAAACCCCTATTTTGGCGCCAAAATTTGTAAAAAAAAAACCCTTGAAAAAATTTTTTTTGCGCCAAAATTTTGTAAAAAAAACCCTTTTTTTTGGCCAAAAATGTAAAAAAAACCCCGTATTTTTGGGGGAAAATTTTTAAATTTTTTTTAAAATTTAAAAAAAAATTATTTTTGGGGGCCCAAATTTTAAAAAAAAATATTTTTGGGCGAAAAAAATTCGAAAAAAAACCTATTTTTTGGGGCGCCAAATTCGTAAAAAAAACCCCCGTTTTTTGGCCCCCCCAAAAATTTAAAAAAAAAAACCCCGTTTTTTGCGCCCAAAATTGAAAAAAGTTTTTTGCCGAAATTATTAAAAAAACGTTTTTTTGCCGCCAAAATTCGTAAAAAAACCCTATTTTTTGGGCGCCAAAAATTCGTAAAAAAAAAAACGGTTAAAATTTTTTGGGGAAAAAAATTTCGTAAAAAAATTATTTTTTAAAAATTTAAAAAAAAAAAAAAAAAAAAAAACCGTTTTTTTGCGCCGAAAATGTAAAAAAAACCCCTATTTTTGCGCCCAAAAAATTTTTGGGTAAAAAAAAACCCTATTTTTGGCGCCGAAATTTAAAAAAAAATTTTGGCCCGAAATTCGGGGGAAAAAATTTTTTTGGTGCGGAAATTCGTAAAAAACATGTATTTTTGGCGCCGAAATTCGTAAAAAAAAAACCCTATTTTTGCCGCCAAAATCTGTAAAAAAATTATTTTTGTGCCAAAAACTAAAAAAACCCGGATTTTGCGGCAAAACCCGTAAAAAAAGTATTTCGGCGTTAAAAACGAAAACTTTATTAGCCCCAAAATAGTAAAAAAGGTTAAAAACCCCAAAAAACCATAAAAAAAGGTTCGGGCCCCAAAAATCCGAAAAAACATTTTCAGCGTCATACGAGAAAACTTTATAGCCCCAAAAATATTTTTAAAAAAGGGGATTTTGCATCAAAATTTTAAAAAAAAAAATTTCTGTCCAATTTTTGTGAAAAATTTTTTTTTTTGCGAAAAAAAAATGAATTTGCCAAAAATCTTCGCCCAAAAGCTGATCATTTTATTACAAAAGGGTACAGAAAAGGAAAACCTCAACACTTGATGCAAATTTGAAAAGATAAAACCTTTTTTACACCCAATAGGGGGTTTGGGGTCTCCTGGGAGGGTTTTTCATTAAAAAATCGGGGCAAAAACGTTCGGCGCTTTCCATAAAAGACTCCTGTAAAAAATTTTTCTCCCCGGGCTTGGCTTTTTTTTTAAACATTTTTGCAAAATACGACCATTAAAAAAAACAGAAAAAAAGAAGCCCATTTTTAGACAGCAGGGGGGTTTTTTTACAATAATCTATGGGAAGGATTACAGTCGTTTTTCAATCTTTTTTTAGAAAACGAAAAAACGGGGAAAAAACTACTTTTTTCTGTGCATTTTAACAAAAGCCTTATACTAGGGAGGCCCAGATGCCCAAGACAACGACCCCCAAAAATGAAATGGAGACCCAATAAACAAGACAAACGACTCCTTTCATGGGACCCAAGACAAGACACGACCCCAAATCCCAATAGACCCAAAAAAATTTAAAAAAAAGACCCTATGACTCTCACACAAGGGGGCCCAGATAAAAAAAACTATCACTCTCATACTAGGGAGGCCCAATTTGACAAGACAAGGGAACCTCATCCTTGGAGCCAAAAAGAAAAAGAAAAATGACTCCACACTTGGGGGCCCCTAATAAACAAGACTATGACCCCCATACTATGGACCCCCGGGGAAACAAGACTATGACCTAAAACCCTTGGACCTAAAAGACAAGACAAATGACTCCAAACTATGGAGGCCAAGATGACAAACTAGGGACTCTCACACTATGGGGGCCCCTAGATACAAGACTATGACTCTCATACTATGGGGGCCCCTATGACAAACTATGACTCTCATACTATGGAGCCCCAAATGAAAAACTACGACTCTCATACAAATGGGGGGCCCCCAGATACAAAACCTACGACTTTTTCATACTATGGAGGCCCAATGACCGCTATGACCCTCATCTATGGAGCCCCAGAGACAAGACAATAAACCCATACTATTGAGGCCCCAGGGGGACAAACTAACTCTCATACAAAGGAGACCAAGAAAAACAAAAACTACGACTCTCATACTATGGAGGCCCAATACTCTTTATGACTCTCATACTATGGAGGCCCCAATGACAAGATTTAGGGGAACCTTCCCCCATTACTTTTTGGGAGGCCCCATGACAAGCCCTATGACCTCATACTATGGGGGCCCAGATGACAAGACTATAACTTTTTTTACTATGGAAAAACCCAGATGACAAGACTACAACTCTCATGCGTATGGGGGCCCCAAAATTACAAACTATGACTCTCATACAATGGGGGCTCAAAAAAACAAAAACTATGCTCCCCCTTTTTGGAGACCAAAAAGCCCAAGACTTTTACCTCAATTTATGGGGGCCCCAGTACAAGACATGACCCTCATACTATGGGGGCCCAGATGACAAGACAAATGACCCTCACACTAGGGGAGGCCCCCCGATGACAAGACTATAACTTCATACAAAATTGGAGGCCCCAGGGGAAACTATGACCCATACTATGGAGGTCCGATGACAAGATTATAAATTTTCAAAATATAGGGGGCCCAATAAAAGGGAACTACGACTCTCATACTATAGAGGCCCAATATCAGGACTACGACCTCATACTATGGAGATCCAGATGACAAACTACGACCTCATGCAAAGGAACCCAGATGACAAGACACGACTCTCATGCCTATGGAGACCCAGATGAAAGAATACGACCCTCTCATGGAACCCAGAACAAGACTATGACTCCACACTATGGGGGCCCAGATAACAAGACTATCACTCTCATACTAGGGAGGCCCAAGTGACAAGATAAGGGACTCCATACTATGGGGGCCAAGATACAAACTATGACTCCCCAACCAAAGGGGCCTAGTTTTACAAAAACTATGCCCTCTCAAAACTATGGGGGCCCCGTGACAAGACTATGACTCTCATACTATGGGGGCCTAATGACAAGACTATGACCACTCATACTATGGAGGCCAAGATGACAAGACTATGACTCTCACACTTTTGGGGGCCTAGAAAAACAAACTATACTCTCAAACAATGGAGGCCCCATGCCCAAAACTATGACTCTCAAACTAGGGAGACCAAATGACAAACAAAGACTCTCATACTAGGGAAGCCCAGATACAAGCAAAGACTCTCATACTATGGACCCAAATGACCCCGTCTATGACCTAAAAACTATGGGGGGCCCCAGATGACAAAAAAAAAGACTCCTACTATGGACCCCCCAGTGACAAAAACTATGACCCCTCATACTAGGGAGCCCCAAGATGACAAAAACAACGACCCCCAACAAGGGAAGGCCCAGATGCCCTCGTCTATGACTCCATACAAGGAGGCCCCAGAGGACAAGACATGCCCTCCATAAATTTTGGGAGGCCCCATCCAAGACTATGACTCCCATACAAGGAGGCCCAGATGACAAAATATAAACTCTTTTCTATGGGACACCCAGTTTGAAAAAGACAAACAACCCCCATGCTAGGGAAAAGCCCCAAATTTACAAGACTTTTAACTCTCATACTATGGGGGGCCTCAAATAAAAAGGGCCTATGACTCTCACATTTGGGGAGACCACAATGACAAGACTATGACTCTAAATACTATGGGGGCCCCATGACAAGACTATAAATCTCATACTATGGGCCCAGATGACAAACTATGACCCCAACACAATGGGGCCCACGAGGACAAAAACTATCTCCATACATGGGCCCCAGACAAACAAATGAATCCATACTATGGAGGCCCAAGAAAAGTTTATGATTTTCCCATACAATAGGGGGCCCCCAAGACAAACTACGACTCTCAAAACTTTTGGGGGCCCAAAATATCGGAAACTAAACACTCTCAAAACAATGGAGATCCAAATTTACAAGACTACACTCTCATAGTATGAGGGGGCCCAGATGACAAGACTACGACTCTCATCTATGGAGACCCCAAAATTCCCAAGACTATATTCTAAAACCCTATGGGGGGGCCCAGAAAACAAACTATACCCCTCACACTATGGGGGCCTAGATGACAAAGACTATAAACTCTCATACTATGGGGGCCCCCATGAAAAGACAATGACTCCCCCATACGGGAGCCCCAAGATGAAAAGGGACTACAACCTCTCTTTACTATGGGGGCCCCAAAGAAAAGCCCCTTTTACTTTTCATACTAGGGAGCCCCGGGATGACAAAAACCTACGACTCCCCATATATGGAGGCCCGGGTTTGACGAGCTAAAACTTCATACTATGAAACCCCAATGACAAGACTAGACCCTCATACTATGAAACCCAATGACGAGACTACTTCTCGCATAAAAAGGGGGCCCAGTTTACAAAAACTATAAACTCCCAGACTAGGAGGTCCCCAATGACAAGGCATGACTCTCATACTATAGAGGCCCAAAAGAAAAATACTACGACTCTCATACTATAAGGCCGAAGGGACAAGTTATGCCCTCTAAAACAAATTGAGGCCACAATGACAAACTAGACTCACATACTATGAGGATCCAATAACAAACTATGACTTTTATACTATGGAGGCCCAAGACAAACTATAACTCTTATACAGGGAGACCCAGAGACAAGACAAACAACTCTCATGCAATGGAGACCCAGATGAGAAACTATACTTTTAAAATATATGGGGGCCCAATAACAAAACAAAGCCCCCCATACTAAAAAGGCCCAAATGATGAACTACAACTATCATACTAGGGAGGTCCAAAAAACAAGATTATGACTTTCATATTTAAAAGACCCCCCAATGACAAGACTATGACCTCATACTATGGGGGCCCCGCATGCAACAACATCCCCCTCATACAAATGGAGGCCCAATGACGGACAAATGACTCTCATACTAAAGAGGCCCAGATGTCAGGACAAACGACTCTCATACTAGGGAAATCCAGTAC
The DNA here is from genome assembly GCA_025379985.1 of Phyllomedusa bahiana. Taxonomy (NCBI): domain Eukaryota; kingdom Metazoa; phylum Chordata; class Amphibia; order Anura; family Hylidae; genus Phyllomedusa; species Phyllomedusa bahiana. The sequence continues at coordinate 16,341 of JAODAL010058772.1, read as the reverse complement.
AAAATTTTTGACTTTTCATCCCATGGAAAACCAAAAATGACAAACTAAACTTCATACTAGGGAGACCAAGATGACGAACCAATGACCCTCATCTATGGGGGCCCAGATCCCAAAACTATGATTTCTCTACTATAGAGCCCAGAAAACAGGACTACGACCCAACTAGGGAGATCCATGACAAGACTACGCTCTCATACAAAGGGGGTCCAATGAAAAGTTATGATTTTCCCTACTATAACCCCAAATTTACAAGACAAAGATTTTCATACAAAGGGGGCCCAAATGAAAACTAAGACTCTCATACCAGGGAAAGGCCCAATAAATTGTTTATAAACTCCATACAAATGAAACCCCCCAGATGACAAGACAAAGGCTCCATACTAAAAGGGCCCACGATGCAAACAATGACTCCATACTATGGAGGCCCCAGAAACGAAATGACCTCATACTATAAGGGCCCCACGTTTGACAATAATGACTCTCATACTAGGGAGGCCCCAATACGAAAACTATGACCCCAATACTAGGGAAAAGCCCAGATAAAAAAACGGGGGAATCCCCCTTCTCGCATACTATGGGGGCCCAAAAAAAGCCCTATGACCCTCATTTTAAAGAAGGCCTGGGAAGACAAGACTATGACTCAAAAGACAAAAGGAGGCCCCCAAATGAAAAGGCTATGACCACATCCCATAGGGGCCCCCAGATGACAATACTACGACCCCTCATATTATAAGGCCTAATGAAAAACTATGACCCTAAAACTATTGGGGCCACAAACAAGACTATGACTCTCATACAGGGGGGGCCCGGGATAAAAAGACTAGACCCCTTATACTATGAGGCCCAGATGCCAAGATATAAAACCTTTCTATGGAGCCCCCAAGTTTGGGGGGGGGGGGATTTTAGGGGGGGGGAAACCTCATACTTTTGGAGGCCCAATAACAAGACTATACTCCACACTATGGAGGCCCGGGATACAAACTATAAACCCTCATCTATAGAGGCCCAGATACCCGGGAATAACTCTCATACTATGGAGAAAAAAAAGATACAAGAACAACTCTCATAGTATAGAGGCCCAGATGACACTATGACTCTCATACAAAAAAAGCCCAAAAGACAAACTATAACTCTCAACTATGGGGCCCCAATACGAGACTTTTACTCTCATACAAGAAAGCCCAGATGACAAGACTCCCCCCTCATAGTATAAAGGGCCCCAGATGACGAGACTATGATTCTCATACAAGGAGGCCCAGATGACAAGACAATGACTCCCCACACAAAGGGGGCCCAGATGACAAGGCTATAAACCTCTAAATACTTTTGGGGGCCCAGATACAAAAACTATACTCTCCATTTATGGAGGCCCAATGACGAACACTTCTCGCATACTAGGAGGCCCGAGAAAGACTATGACTCTCATACTATGGGGGCCCCCCAATGAAAAGGCTTGACTCTAAATACTATAGAGGCCCAGATGACAATACTATGACTCATACTATGAAGGCCTAGAGGACAAGACTAGACTCCCTACATGGGGGCCCAGATGACGAGACTACTTCTCGCATACTATGGAGGCCCAATGCCCAAACCCCTATCCCTCTCATACTATGGACCCCAAGAAAAGGCATGACTCTCATACTAAAAGGGGCCCAATGACAATACAATGACTTCTCATACTTTTGGAGGCCCAATGAAAAAGACTACGCTCCCCCATGTTTATGGACCCCCAGATGCCCAAACAAAGGGCTCTCATACTATAGGGGGCCCAGATACAAGATTTGGGGCGACAGGGTATGAACGGGTTTTTGGGCCCTTTTTTTTTGGCGAACCCACCTCCCACCCAATTTCCCGCTGTCAACCGGGATTCAGGTTAGGCCAGGTTCGCCACTTTCAGCTGCCCCCGCATGGAGTGAAAAATGGCAGGGGGCAGGGGGCGGGGTGTGGGTGCGGGTATCCGTTCCGGGCGGGGGTCGTAAAAACTCCGGGCAGTCCCAAATGGCGATCGGAAAACCCGGGGGCGCAGTGCACCCTCGGCAGCCCCCGGACAGGCAACCGGGTTTTTTTGGGGGGTCAAAATGCCCCCGGCAGGGGCGAATAAACGGGTTCGGAACATACGGGGAAAAGCAATGGGAAGATCCGACAGAAATCTCGGGCGCTCCGCTCCTTTGCAGCGGGAAAGTAAAATTCCGAAAAAATCCCTTTATAAAGGGGGAAAAACATTGCCCAGAAAAGAGCGAAGGGAAAAAAAAACATAGAAAAAAACAAAAAAACATTTCCAAAACTCTAGAACCCCCAAATTATCAAGAATTATGAAATTAAAATTTGGGCCCCGGGAAAAATACAGTAATTAAACCCTTCTGAAACCCCTTTTCTCTTTTGGGTCCATAAACCCACCAATCAAATGGGACGACAGTAAAACCATTAAAAACCCTAGGGGGAATTTTAAAGCCCAATCAGAATCCAGGGGCGGGAGTTCAAAAACATAAAAATGCAGAAAAAGTGTTTGGCTGAGCTACCATGGGACTTTTGGCTATCCAGCCAATCGGGCGCGAGCTACTTTCCCATTATAGTTATGGAAAGCGCACTGAAATCTCGGCGCTCAGCGCCGTGGGGCTAATATAATAAAAAAATTTTTTTAAATGTAAAACATTATAATAAAGAGCAAACCCTTTTTTAAAAAATAAAGCATTTTTAAAACCCGAAAAACGCGTTTGTCCCGAGACCCGCTACATAGGGAAATTGCAATAGAGAAATCCCCCGGAAAAAACAGAAATAAAAATTTTTTAAGCTATTCTCATGGCGGCAAAAAACCACCCAATCAAAATAGGCGACAATGTCCCTTATTCCTATGGGGGAAATTTGACCAATCAGAATAGGACGAGAATGCCCCTTTATATCCTATGGAGAAAAATTGCCAATCTTTTTTTCAAAGGGGCATTCAAAAACATAAAAATGCAGAAACGAGGTTTGGTTGAAGCGGGGGGCTCGTCCAGCTTGCCAATCAAGCGCGAGCTATTTTCTCATGGGTTTCTTGGCGAAAAAAATTCGGGGCTGCTCTGTGTTTGCTAAGTTAAAAAGGGCGTTTTTGGGCCAATGGGAGCGAGCGACCTCCTATGGGTTTTCTAATGCAATCGAAATAAAACTGACGGGGCCAAAATCAAAAATAAGACTACAGAAGTTGTCCGATGTGAATAAAACAAATGAAAATTTTGGGGGTAACGAAAAAAAAATATTATTCAAAAAACCCTTTTATTTCTTTATTTTCGTTGCCCCCATACTTTTTGATCCTTTGCTAACGAAAAAAAAGCAATAACATATTTTATTAAATTTTAATTTTTTTTTTTCTTCCCCCCTTTATTAAAATTCGTTTTATATAAAATCGCACAACTTCTTGCTTATAATTTGTTTTTTGGCCTGTACTTTTTTTTTCAATTGCATTAGAAAACCCATGGGACGTCCTCGCTCTCCCTTGGGTCCAAAAAAGGGGGCCCCTTTTTTTAATTTAGCCAATACGAGCGCGCTCAGACTTTCCTTTCCTATATAGAACTCAATAAGAAATACCGCGCTCGATTGGCAAACGGGACGACCCCCCCCGTTAAACCCAATCACTCTTTTCCTGCTTTTTTACTTATTTTTGAACTGTCCCGCCTTTGAATATGTTTGGTCCTTTTTTCCCATGGAATAAGGGGACATTGTCGCTCCTATTTGATTGGTCAATACTCCTCCAAGATAAATGGGGACTTGCCTCCTTTTCTGATTGGTCAATTTCTCCTCCATAGGTTATAAGGGGACGGTCGCTCCTTTCGTTGGCTGGGTTTATGCCGCCCAATGAAATGTTTTAAAAAAATTTTTGAATTACTGTATTTCCCGGCGTTCTCTCTATTGCAATTCCCCCTATTTTGGCGCCCTCGGCGACAAACCGTTTTGGGGTTTTTTAACTGCTTTTTGTAAAAAAGGGGTTTTCTGCTCTTTATCTGTAATGTTTTACATTTAATAAAAAAAATTTTTTTTTATTAAACCTCATGCCGCAGGGCGCTAGCGCCGAATTTTAAAGGCCCCAAAACTTCTATAGATATAATGGGAAGACTCGCGTTGATTGGGTGGGGATAGCCAAGGCCCCCCGCTAGCTCACCAACCCCTCTTTTCTGCTTTTTTCTGTATTTTGAATTATCCCCCCGTGGATTTTGATTGGGCTAAACTTCTCCATGACTAGAAGGGTCTTTTCGCTCCCATTTCTTTGGGCAAAAATTCTCCATAGGGTAAATGGGTTCTGCGCTCCTATCGTTTGGCTGAGCACCAAGTCCCCGGTACTTAAAACCCAAACCTCTTTTCCTTTTTACTGTTTTTTTTTAACTATCCCCCCGTGGGGTTTGATTGGTCTAAACTTCCCATAGGGTTTTTTAATGGTTCACGGCTCCTATTTTGTTGGCTGGGGTTCGGGGACCAATGAAAAGCTTTCAAATTTGAATTACTGTATTTCCCGGCAATTTCCTATATCCTAATTTTTGAATTAGGGTATTGGAAGTGATTTTTTCATGTATTTTTTATTTTTAGGTTTAAACTCTTTTCCAAGAATGTTGAACGCCCTTTTTAAAGGCGATTTTTTTTCATACTTCCACCGACATCTGGATATTTCTCGCTGTTTTCCACCCCCGCCGCATCAACTGTTTTTTCGGCGCAGTCCCGCACGGCGCTTAAGTCCCCCTGGCCCAGTCCCCCCCTGTGCCCCCCACAGGGAGGGGCAGGGGAAATTTTTTTCCCGCAGAAAAGATGCGCTACCTCCGGGGGCGAATCATAGGGCCCGCCCTCTGCGCCCGGTCCCCGACTGCGCCCCCACACAAAAAAAAGGGAGGCCGGCGGACTTTTCCCCGCATGTATGACCGCCCCACCTCCGGCCCGAATCATAGGCGCAGCGCCAAGGAACGGACCCCACTGCGCTAAAAAACCCGACAGGCGCAGCACTTTCCCTTTGGGAGATAGCCGCCCCCGGCCCCCACATAAATCAGGCGCAGATTCCCCCCCGTCGGGATTCATCATGGCCCTTGACCTCTACTATAGAGGCCCAGATGACAAGACTAGGGCTCTCATACTTTGGAGGCCCAGATGACAAGACTATGACTCACCCTACATGGCCCTCCAGTGGTAGCCCTACCCACGAACCCTAGCCACTCTCCAAGCCCCACCAATGTCAGCCCTACCCAGGCTACCTAGCCACCCTCCAGTGGTTGCACTACATAGGCTCCCTAGCCACCTTTAATGACACTTTTTACCGGCCCCCTTTCCAACCTCCCTGGTCCTCCAATGGCAGCCTTAGCCAGCAGCCCTAGCCAACCTGCAAAGCCCTCTAACAGCCCTTTGAGGGCAACCATAATGCTGATGTGCCCTCTGTGATAATAAGTTTTACTACCCTGGTATAGGAGATCACCACATAAATATATCGAACCCTTAATTTTATGCTTTTTATTCCTACACTCACCTTTGGGGTCCTGGTGGGGTGGGGGACACCTAGGTTACTTTATGCACCACGTTATCTCTAACTCTTTACTTTAGGGGTGGGATGGTATTTTTGGGGTTGTTTTTGAATGTTTGTAGATCTTGCTCGTGTTGTATACAGTATAATTTTGTAGACTGATAATAACGATGTTTTGTATTTGGATCTGCCGTTGTATATATATATATATAAAAATATTATATATATATTATAAAATATATATAAAAAATATTATGTGCTTTTGCCTATTGGTGGGTGGTTCAGCTACTGATCTTCCTCATGATGAATATGGAATTGCCTTTCTGTGCAAGGTTTGCCAATCTATATAACTACCTCCAATAAAGTAAGAGAATACAATGGTGGAAAATGCATTGGGGAGGGGGACGGACTTCTGCAAAACAAGTGTTGAACTTTTCAGGAAGAAGTTGATTCGGCTTCATCTCCCCGGCCTTCCACTGCCAAGGCCGCTCTCACAGAAACATTGGGGCTTTTAGAAGGCGAGGGGAAGATCTGAAAAATTACAGATTTGGGGGAAAAATGGTGAAAGTGGTCGAGCTGTTGGGATTGAACAGGCCAAAGAACCCAAATTGGTACAAGATCCAATGTTCAAGGGTTCGGAGGAAGAAGGTCTTCCCTTTCCAGAGGAATTTGCCACAAGAAATGCAAGTTCTGGTGAAACATAATTATATCCATACTTATTTCCAGAAAAAAATCCAAGTAAATTTTCCCCTCTGCATTTGTCCTTTGAGATCTTTACAAAAGGGGAAGCATTTGCTTTTTTTTTAACCCCCCATAACCATTTTAGATTTTTTAATAGCTTGTTGTCCATTCATCTCTCGACCGGGTTCATGGCTCAGTTCTCCAATACCATTATCGCCGACCGTCCTACAGATCAGTTTTCCATTATCCCTTTTAAACTGCCGACCCTCCCCACAGACTCTTCCCATTTCCATTTATCGCCACCGTCCTAAGACTCAGGTTTCCATTTTTCTTTCATCTCCCACCCCCCCTAAGACCCCCACTCCATTATCTTTCATCTCCGCCCCGCCCCTCAGACTCAGGTCTCCATTTATTTAATTTTATCTCCGACCCCCTCAGATCATTTTCCCTTTTAACCATTCATCGCCGACCTCACAGCCAGGCTCCATTATCCATTCTCTTCCCCGCCTACAGTCGGTCCCAATTATCCATTCATCTGCCAACCTGTCTCCAGACTCAGGTCTCCATTATCCATTCATCTCCCGACCGTCCCTCAGACTCAGGTCTCCATTTATCCATTTATCTCCTGACCGTTCCTCAGACTCAGGTTTCCATTTATCCATTCATCTGCCGACCATTCTACAGACTCAGGTCTCCATTTATCCATTCATCTTCCACCTGTCCTACAGACTCAGGTCTCCATTATCCATTCATCTCCCGACAGTCCTACAGACTCAGGTCTCCATTATCCATTCATCTCCCGACCGTCCTACAGACTCAGGTCTCCATTATCCATTCATCTCACGACCGTCCCTCAGACTCATTTCTCCATTATCCATTCATCTGCCATCCGTCCCTCAGACTCTGGTCTCCATTATCCATTCATTTGCAGACCGTCCCTCAGACTCCGGTCTCCATTATCCATTCATCTCCCGACCGTCCCTCAGACTCCGGTCTCCATTATCCATTCATCTCCCGACCGTCCTACAGACTCAGGTCTCCATTATCCATTCATCTGCTGACCGTCCCTCAGACTCAGGTCTCCATTATCCATTCATCTGCTGACCGTCCCAGACTCAGGTCTCCATTATCCATTCATCTCCCGACCGTCCCTCAGACTCCGGTCTCCATTATCCATTCATCTGCCGACCGTCCTACAGACTCAGGTCTCCATTATCCATTCATCTCCCGACCGTCCTACAGACTCAGGTCTCCATTATCCATTCATCTCCCGACCGTCCCTCAGAATCAGGTCTCCATTATCCATTCATCTCCCGACAGTCCCTCAGACTCAGGTCTCCATTATCCATTAATCTGCTGAACGTCCCTCAGACTCAGGTCTCCATTATCCATTCATCTGCTGACCGTCCCTCAGACTCGAGTCTCCATTATCCATTCATCTCCTGAACGTCCGTCAGACTCAGGTCTCCATTATCCATTCATCTCCCGACCGTCCTCCAGACTCAGGTCTCCATTATCCATTCATCTGCCGACAGTCCCTCAGACTCAGGTCTCCATTATCCATTCATCTGCCGACCGTCCTAGAGGCTCAGGTCCCCTTTATCCATTCATCTGCCGACCGTCCTACAGACTCAGGTCTCCATTATCCATTCATCTGCAGACAGTCCTGCAGACTCAGGTCTCCATTATCCATTCATCTCCCGACCGTCCCTCAGACTCAGGTCTCCATTATCCATTCATCTGCCGACCGTCCTACAGGCTCAGGTCTCCATTATCCATTCATCTGCCGACCGTCCTATGGACTCAGGTCTCCATTATCCATTCATCTGCCGACCGTCCCTCAGACTCAGGTCTCCATTATCCATTCATCTCCCAACTGTCCCTCAGACTCAGTTCTCCATTATCCATTCATCTCCCGACCGTCCTACAGGCTCAGGCCTCCATTATCCATTCATCTCCCGACCGTCCCTAAGACTCAGGTCTCCATTATTCATTCATCTCCCGACCGTCCTACAGACTCAGGTCTCCATTATCCATTCATCTCCCGACCGTCCTACAGACTCAGGTCTCCATTATCCATTCATCTCCTGACCATCCCTCAGACTCAGGTCTCCATTATCCATTCATCTGCCGACCATCCCTCAGACTCAGGCCTCCATTTATCCATTCATCTGCCGACCATCCCTCAGACTTAGGTCTCCATTTATCCAGTCATCTGCCGACCGTCCTGCAGGCTCAGGTCTCCATTTATCCATTCATCTCCCGACCGTCCCTCAGACTCAGGTCTTCCATTTATCCATTTATCTCCCGACCGTCCCTCAGACTCAGGTCTCTTATCCTCATCTGCCGACCGTCCCTCAGACTTAGGTCTCCATTATCCATTCATCTCCCGACCGTCCCTCAGACTCCAGTCTCCATTATCTATTCATCTGCCGACCGTCCTACAGACTCAGGTCTCCATTATCCATTCATCTGCCGACCGTCCCTCAGACTCAGGCCTCCATTTATCCATTCATCTGCCGACCATCCCTCAGACTCAGGTGTCCATTATCCATTCATCTGCCGACCGTCTCTCAGACTCCGGTCTCCATTATCCATTCATCTCCCGACCGTCCCCAGACTCCGGTTTCCATTATCTATTCATCTCCCGACCGTCCCTCAGACTCAGGTCTCCATTATCATTCTCCCCGACCGTCCCTCAGACTCAGTTCCATTATCCATTCATCTCCCGACCGTCCCTCAGACTCAGGTCTCCATTATCCATTCATCTGCCGCCCGTCCTACAGGCTCAGGCATCCATTATCCATTCATCTCCGGACCGTCCCTCAGACTCAGGTCTCCATTATTCATTCATCTCCCGCCCGTCCTACAGATTCAGGTCTCCATTATCCATTCATCTGCCAACCGTCCCTCAGACTCAGGTCTCCATTATCCATTCATCTCCCAACCGTCCCTCAGACTCAGGTCTCCATTTATCCATTCATCTCCCGACCATCCCTCAGTCTAAGTTTGTGCTTTATACTTTCATCTCCGTACGGTCCCTCTGACTCAGGTCTCCATTATCCATTCATCTCCCGACCGTCCCTCAGACTCAGGTCTCCATTATCCATTCATCTCCCGACCGTCCCTCAGACTCAGGTCTCCATTATTCATTCATCTGCCAACCATCCTACATTGTCAGGTCTCCATTATCCATTCATCTGCTGACCGTCCCTCAGACTCAGGTCTCCATTATCCATTTATCTCACGTCCGTCCATCAGACTCAGGTCTCTATTAATCATTCATCTCCCGACCGTCCTACAGACTCAGGTCTCCATTATCCATTCATCTCCCGACCGTCCCTCAGACTCAGCTCTCTATTATCCATTCATCTGCTGACCATTCACAGACTCAGGTCTCCATTATCCATTCATCTCCCAAACATCACTCAGACTCAGGTCTCCATTATCCATTCATCTCCCGACCGTCCCTCAGACTCAGGTCTCCATTATCCATTCATCTCCCCGCCATTCTGCAGACTCAGGTCTCCATTATCCATTCATCTCCCGACCTTTCTTCAGACTCAGGTCTCCATTATCCATTCATCTCCCGACTGTCCTATGGACTCAGGTCTCCATTATCCATTCATCTGCCGACCGTCCTACAGACTCAGGTCTCCATTATCCATTCATCTCCCGACCGTCCTAAAGACTCAGGTCTCCATTATCCATTCATCTCCAGACCGTCCAACAGACTCATGTCTCCATTATACATTAATATCCCGACCGTCCAACAGACTCAGGTCTCCATTATACATTCATCTCCCGGACCGTCCCTCAGCCCTCAGGTCTCCATTATCCATTCATCTCACGTCCGTCCTCAGACTCAGTCATCCATTATCCATTCATCTGCCGACCGTCCTCAGGCTCAGGTCTCCATTATCATTCATCTCCGGACCGTCCTACAGATTCAGGTCTCCATTATCATTCATCTCCAACCATCCTACAGACTTCAGGTTCCATTATCCATTCATCTCCCTTCCGTCCCTTAGAACCAGGTCTCCATTTATCCATTCATCTCCCAACCGTCCCTCAGACTCAGGTCTCCATTATCCATTCATCTCCCGACCATCCCTCAGACTCAGGTCTCCATAATCCATTCATCTCCCGACCGTCCCTCAGACTCAGGTCTCCATTTCTCCATATATCCATTCAACTCCCAACCGACCCTCAGACTCAGGTCTCCATTATCCATTCATCTCCCGACCGTCCCTCAGACTCAGGTCTCCATTATTCATTCATCTCGCGACCATCCTACAGGGTCAGGTCTCCATTATCCATTCATCTGCTGACCGTCCCTCAGACTCAGGTCTCCATTATCCATTTATCTCACGTCCGTCCATCAGACTCAGGTCTCCATTAATCATTCATCTCCCGACCGTCTTACAGACTCAGGTCTCCATTATCCATTCATCTGCCGACCGTCCCTCAGACTCAGCTCTCTATTATCCATTCATATGCTGACCATTCTACAGACTCAGGTCTCCATTATCCATTCATCTCCCAAACGTAACTCAGACTCAGGTCTCCAGTATCGGGTCATCTGCCGACCGTCCCTCAGACTCCAGTCTCCATTAATCCTTCATCTCCCGACCATTCTGCAGACTCAGGTCTCCATTACCCATTCATCTCCCGACCGTCCCTCAGACTCAGGTCTCCATTATCCATTCATCTCCCGACTGTCCTATGGACTCAGGTCTCCATTATCCATTCATCTGCCGACCGTCCTACAGACTCAGGTCTCCATTATCTTCATTCCGACCGTTACAGACTCAGGTCCCTTATCCTTCATCTCCCGACCGTCCAAAAAGACTCAGGTCTTATTATCCATTCATCCGACCGTCTCAGATCATGTCTCCATACATTCATCTCGTCCGTTCTACAGACTCAGGTCTCCATTATCCATTCATCTCCTGACCGTCCTAAAGACTCAGGTCTCTATTATCCATCATCTCTGACCTCATTCAGATCATCTCATTATCATTCATCTCCCGACCGTCCCTCAGACTCAAGTCTCCATTATCTATTCATCTCCCGACCGTCCGTCAGACTTCTGTCTCCATTATCCATTAATCTGCCGACCGTCCCTCAGACTCAGGTCTCCATTTATCCATTCATCTGCGGACCGTTCCTCAGACTCAGGTCTCCATTATCTATTCATCTCCCGACTGTCCTACAGACTAAGGTCTCCATTATCCATTCATCTCTCGACCGTCCCTCAGACTCAGGTCTCCATTTATCCATTCATCTCCCGACTGTCCCTCAGACTCCGGTCTCCATTATCCTTTCATCTCCCGACCGTCCCTCAGACTCAGGTCTCCATATCATTCTCCCCGCTTCCCTCAGACTCTGTCTCATTATCCATTATCTGCCGACCGTCCCTCAGACTCAGGTCTCCATTATCATTCATCTCCGACCGTCTACAGTCAGGTCTCCATTATCCATTCATCTGCCGACCGTCCCTCAGACTCAGGTCTCCATTTATTAATTTATCTGCCGACCATCCTACAGACTCAGGTCTCCATTATCCATTCATCTGCCGACCATCCTACAGGCTCAGGTCTCCATTATCCATTCATCTGCCGACCGTCCTCAGCTCAGTCTCATTTGCATTCATCTGCCGACCATCCTACAGGCTCAGGTCTCCATAATCCATTCATCTGCCGACCGTCCTACAGGCTCAGGTCTCCATTATGCATTCATCTGCCGACCGTCCTACAGGCTCAGGTCTCCATTATCCATTCATCTGCCGACCGTCCCTCAGACTCAGGTCTCCATTCATCGGCCGACCGTCCTATAGACTCAGGTCTCCATTCATCTGCCGACCGTCCTACAGACTCAGGTCTCCATTCATCTCCTGACTGTCCTACAGACTTACAGTGGGGAAAAAAGTATTTAGTCAGCCCCCAATTGTGCAAGTTCTCCCACGTGATGAGAGAGGCTGTAACTGACATCATAGGTCCACCTCAACTATGAGAGACAGAATGAGAAAACAAATCCCGAAAATCCCATTGTCTGATCTGGAAAGAATTTATTGGCAAATTATGGTGGAAAATAAGTATTTGGTCACCTTCAAACAAGCGAGATTTCTGGCTCTCACAGACCTGTGACTTCTTCTGTAAGAGGCTCCTCTGTCCTCCACTCATCACCTGTAGTAATGGCTTTTGTTTGAACTTGTTATCAGTATAAAAGACACCTGTCCACAACCTCAAACAGTCCCACTCAAAAATCCACTATGGAGAAGACCAAAGAGCTGACGGTGGACACCAGAAACACAATTGTAGCCCTGCACAAGGCTGGGAAGACTGAATCTGCAATAGGCAAGCAGCTTGGTGTGAAGAACTGGGAGCAATAATTAGAAAACGGAAGCCATACAAGATAGTTTCATAGTTTGTAAGGCCGAAAACAGACGAGACGTCCATCCAGTTCAGCCTGTTGTGCTAAGGTGTTGATCCAGAGGAAGGCAAAAAACCCCAATGAGGAGAGAACCAATTGTCCTCATTTTAGGGAAAAATTCCTTCCCGACTCCCAAACTGGCAATCGGAAAAATCCTGGATCATTGGACCCCCCTCCTGAATCCTAGTCCCCTATAACTTGTTATTATTACGCTCAGAAATGATCCAAAAACCCCCTTTTTTAACTCTGTTAGTGAATCACATGACCGTCCCTTGGCAGAGAATTTTCCCTAGTCTCATGCTCTTACAGTAAAGAATCCCTTTCTATGTTTATGTAGAAACTTTCTTCCTCAAAAGTAGAGGATGCCACCTTGTTCTAGATAACAGCCCTGTGTATAAATAAATCTTGGGAGAGATCTCTATATTGACCTTTGATGTATTTAAACATATTTATTATGTCCCCCCGAAGCCGTCTTTTCTCTAAACTAAATAACCCTAATTTGCTAATCTTTTGGGTACTGTAGTCACACCAGTCCTTTTATTATTTTTGTTGCCTGCCTTTGTACCTGTTCAAACTCTACAATGTCTTTCCTGTGCACTGGTGCCCAAAACTGTACACAATATTCTATGTGTGGTCTAACCAGTGACTTGTATAATGGGAGAATAATGTTTTCATCATGTGCCTCTATGCGCCTGCTAATGCACCCCATGATCCTATTTGCCTTGGCAGCTGCTGTCTGACACTGGCTGCTACAATTAAGTTTACTGTCCACCAGGATTCCCAAGTCCTTCTCCATGTCACTTTTACCCAGCGTTTTTCCATTTAACATGTAGTCATGTAATGGATTTTTCCTCCCCATGTGCATAACCTTGCATTTATCTGTGTTAAACCTCATCTGCCATTTCCCTGATCCCAAGATCCCTGATAATCTCCCTCCATCTGGGGCTCCAGCAAGATCTCACCCTGTGGGGTCAAAATGATCACAAGAACGGTGAGCAAAAATCTCAGAACCACACGGGGGGACCTAGTGAATGACCTGCAGAGAGCTGGGACCAACGTAACAAAGGCGACCATCAGTAACACACTACACCACCAGGGACTCAGATCCTGCAGTGCCAGACGTGTCCCCCTGCTTAAGCCAGTACATGTCCGGGTCCGTCTGAGGTTTGCTATAGAGCAAAGGAGAACTGTTTGGTAGAAACACAAATCGTCGTGTTTGGAGGAGAGAGAAGGCTGAGTTGCATCCAAAGAACACCAGACCTACTGTGAAGCATGGGGGGGGGGGGGGGAGGCAACACCAGACCTACTGTGAAGCATGGGGTGGGGGGCAACACCAGACCTACTGTGAAGCATGGGGGGGGGGGGGCCAATATCAGGCTTTGGGTTCTGTTTCTCTACAAAGGGACCAGGACGACTGATCGTGTACATGAAAGAATGAATGGGGCCATGTATCGTGAGATTTTGAGTGCAAACGTCCTTCCATCAGCAAGGGCATTGAAGATGAATTGTGCCTGGGTCTCTCAGCATGACAATGGTCCCAAGCACACCGCCAGGGCAATAAAGGAGCGGCTTCATAAGAAGCATTTCAAGGTCCTAGAGTGGCCTAGCCAGTCTCCAACTATCAACCCCACTCCTTTGGGAGGAGTTGAAAGTCCATGTTGCCCAGTGACAGCCCCAAAACATCACTGCTCTAGAGGAGGTCTGGATGGAGGAATGGGCCAACATGCCAGCAACAGTTTGCACCAACCTTGTGGAGACAGAAAACGTCTGACCTCTGTCATTGCCAACAAAGGAGACAGAACAAAGGATTGAGAGGAAAGTCTGTTATTGACCAAATACTTATCTTCCACCATAATTTGCAGATAAATTCTTTCCAGATCAGATAATGGGATTCTCGGGATTTGTTTTCTCATTTTGTCTCTCATAGTTGAGGGGGACCTATGATGTCAATTACAGCCTTGCTCATCAAGTGGGAGAACTTTCACAATTGGGGTCTGACTAAAGACTTTTTTCCCCCACTGTAGGTCTCCATTTATCCATTCATCTGCAGATTGTCCTACAGACTCAGGTCTCCATTATCCATTCACCTCAGGTCTCCATTATCCATTCATCTGCTGACCACCCTACAGACTCAGGTCTCCATTTATCCACATCTACAGACATTCCTTGTTCTCCTTGGCCTGAACTGTAAACAAAGAACCATTTCCACACCAATGAGAAGTTTCTTTGGATTTTTGTCTGGATACCAGTCAACAGATGTTCTTCCTCCCCACTGAGAAGAGAAGGAACCTGATTGGAACAATATCTTTCTTCCACTTTATCCAACCTTTATCATGTAAATTATGTTTGTCTTTGGTTTCTTGTTGGTAGGAGCAGCAGGAGGCCTTCAATGACAAAAGGACAATTGTCCTGGTCAGAAAGTCCAAATCTTCCTTAGTAAAGATGATTTGTTCTCAAGGTCAATAGAGTCAGATAACAGTTTCTATGAGGGGCTTCATTGTCCAGTGAAGGAAATTAATCTTAGATGTGTCCCGGCTATGAAAAAAGTTATACTTACCCACCTGTCCCCGCTGCTTCTGAGCTTCCCGGAACCTGCTCCTCTTCACATCCAGGTTCTGGTTTTGATACATAGGAGAGGCTTGCTCCCCATTTTAAGGACAAGGCCCCAGTATGGGATCGTGCATGTGTATGGAGGGGTCAGGGCCAATAGGCCATCAACTAAATGAGCACTGAGTAGACAGACATTAAAAGTATATGGCCACCTTTCTATAGTTACTCATTGGAGCCATTAAACTTCTCACCCTGAGGACTCCCTTTGCTACAACAAGGAGAGAAATTCAATCTGTAAAACCTTCTTATTTGAGAAATCTCCAGCCGGGGTGTTAAACATATTTTTACCAAGGGTCATATCAGCATTTTGGTTGCCATTAAAGGGCTGTTGAAGGATGCATAGAGCCCCTGGGGGAAACCTGCTGAACAGAGCGGCGTAGGGGTGCGTGCCAGAGCTCGGAATCCAAGATGGTGCCGCTCCCTGTGTTGGTGCCACCTCTGCCAAGCACCGGGTGTGTCCTTCTGAGAAAGCAGAGAGCCGATCCTTCTCCATATGGACCTTGTCCATCCCTTCTGGCTGTGTCTAAACCCTTGTGACCACATAAAATAATATGGCGGACCAGATTTGGCCTGAGGGCCTTGAGTTTGACACGGGCTTAGAGGAAACATCCTTAAAACTCTTAGGACTCTCTTTACTACAATGAGGAGAGAAGGGAAATCAAATCCTCTTCTGCAAAACTTTCTTATCTGAAAACTCTAGAATCATCCTAAAACCTTAAAGGGGGGTTCCCTCCATAGACTTTGATGGTGTATCCCTAGGTGCAGGTCCCAACTCTGGAGCCAACACCTGTCTTGGGAATGGTGGCCTGCGTGCTTGATGCTCCCAGAGGATGATACCTGTGCCTGGTGGTAAGGTCAGGTCATCAAGCACGCAGTCCTCGCTGATGTAAGTGGTTACGAATGCTCTGACCTGACACTTGGCGCCTCTTGCCTTCCTTAAACTTTACTGGAGTTGTGCAGCGTCCTCATCCGACTCCACAGGGCAGTGGTTACAGTGAAGCGCTCATCAGTCTGTAATGGAGACAAAGGACATCCACTTCTTTGCCTTTCTGTGACTCTTCCAGTCTCTCTGTATCTGATACAACCTGCTGATACACTCTGTGACAACTTGAAAATTTTTTGGAACCTGCTTGGCCGGA
>JAODAL010058771.1:0-21894 GCA_025379985.1 Phyllomedusa bahiana | reverse complement strand
AAGGAAAATTTTAGGCCTTATGTGCACCTGGGGACTGGCCCACAGGGGAAAAAGGGAAAACCCCTGGTGGGGCCCCTTTGAGCTTAAAATAGCCCTGAAGTTTTTTTTTTAACGGGCAGATACATTCCAAAGAAGCAAAAAAGCAAAGAAAGAGAGGCAAGAAGCAGGGTAAGATGGCATGTACAGTCATTTACAGTAGCTACAGGGTGGCCCCCAAAAAATAAGCTGCACGGGTGGCCCCCAAAAAACCCAACTGGTGGGCCTCTATATAAAACCACTACCTGGGGGGCCCTTGGGACCCCAGCCCCACTTTGGGTTTAATTGAGCCGCAAATGTCACCGAAAAAACACTTTTTGGGTGGGGGGGAAAAGATGCAGCCAGCAATACCAAACTCCTAACAATTGATTCTTTTGGAGGGGGAAAAATCCCCCAAATCGAGAAGCATCTGTAGGGGTACAGAGAGTGAGCTGAAAAATGGAAATTTCAAAAGGGCAATACAGTAAATATATATAACTTTGTCATGTAAATTTTAGCAGCCAAAAGAGCACTGTCCCCCAAACCTTTGATTTTTTTTGACATTTCTCTTTCTCGGGGCACGATTGGGTTTGGCCTCCAAAAGTGCAGAAACCCAACGAAAAGGAAACTAAAAAAGGGCATTTTCAACTAAAACAAGAACTTGACTCAAACAAAACCGTAAAATTTTCCCGGTTCGGTCAATTTCAAAAAAATTTGTAAAGGGTTCAAACTAGAAACTTAACATTTTTTGGAACGTTCAATCAAAAACTACCCCCCTGTTCCTTTCCTTGGGAAAATTTTTTGTTGAAACCCCTGTCTGTGTTTTGGCTTTTTCCCCTGCCCCTTAAAAACCCCGGGTTTTATTCCCTTTTTTTGTTCCTTGAATCCTGCCCCCTTTACTTGCTTGGCATCCTTGGCCCCCTTAAAATGTCAGTATTTTTTGGCCCTTTTTTGTTTCCTTTTCATTTTTGGGGTATTTTTGTCAGGGGTGGTTGCCTGCATTTGGAGAAAACCCCCATATAGCAAAAAAGGGGGGTCCCACCCCCCCGCTGTTTAAAAAAGGGTTACATAAGATTGCTCGGGAACGAGCTGTTTAGTACAGCTCTGTTCCTAGCACAACTATGGCACTGGGAGCCGCAAAACTGCTCCTACTGCGGCAAGATATTAAGACATTCCTGCAGAAAGAGGACTTGCAATGCCCTCTGTTGGTGGGCAGTTGTTAATGAGTTAAAGCCTGCTGCTCCAACCAACATCAGGGGGCAACAGGGTATTTATGGCACTCCCAAAAAGTATTCTGGTGTCCCTTTCCCCAGTCCAAAAATTTTTTTGGCAAGCCCTGTTTCTCGGGATGAAATGACAGGCGCACCCCCCAAAAAAATTTAATTGCTGGGAAAGGCACTTTGTAATGCCCCCCAAAGGGATGGGTGGGGGCCATTCGGGGTGGGTGTTGCCCACAATTTGTAATTTTTTCTACACAAACTGGAGGAAAGACGTCAAAAGCTAAATTCCTTGAAAGGGAACCCAAAAAACCAATTAAAATTTGGTCTACCCTGCCAGAAGGGAACCCTAGAAAGCGCCAAATCTTTTGACCACACCGGTAGAACAAAGGGTTCATACATTTGGTGCACCCTACAACTGCTTTACAGCTATTTAAACTGCCCTTTCTTTGTCCCTGGGATCTTTTGCATAGAAAAAGGGGGGTTTTGGGCCCCCTTTTTTTTCCCCCAAAATTCTTACTGAAAAAGGAAAGAAAGGGAAGAAAGAAGCCCTAAAAAACAGAATTTGGAGACAGCCCTTTGGTTTTGCTTTTAGGCCCGAAAAACAAATACATTTTGGGGGAAAAAAATAAAAATTTTGGAAGGGTTATTATTAACATAAGATAAGCTAATTAAATTGTTAAACCCTTTTAAATTTTTTGCTGTTAAGCCCCTTCTGCTGGGACTTTGTTTTTTAATGTTTTGTTTTTTTTAAATTGAAATAATCTACAGCAAAATCAGAATTTTTAAAATACACTATAAAAAATGACACATAGAAATGTTTTTTTTACTACCCGAAAATAAAACCCCCAGAAAAAATCCTTACCATTTTTTTAGGTAAATTTTTCGGTTTAAACCAAAAAATATTTATTTTTTGGAAAAAATCCCAAAAATAAAAAGACCAGAGAGAATTTTATTTAAGGGCCTTTTTGTTAATTATTTTTTTCCCCATGAAAAAAATTTTTACAAAAACCCCAAACCAAAAAACCCTTTGGCCTTTAAAAAAATTTGGGACACCCAAATATAAAATTAAATGCCATTACTTTTGGAACCCCGGGAAAAAAGGTTTAAAGGCAAAAATCGGGGTAAATCAAGACACCCCCCTTTGGGAAATTTTAATTTTTAAAAGCACCCCAAAAAAAACCCACCCTACTTCTGTTTTGTAACCCTAAATGAAAAAAAGGTCTAAAAAAAATCATCCAAAAAATAAACGGGGAAAAGAAAATTTTGTGGGATTTTTAAAATTTCTGGATCATCCTTGGGTTGAAAATTTTTTCCCAAATACCTAAAAGTGGGCCCTTCCCTTCATCTGGGCACAAACAAACAAAACCAAAAAAAAAAATGGGAATGCCCCAAAGCCATCAAAACTGTTAAAAGGGTTTGGGAAACGGGATCTTGTGCTCAGAGATAAACGTCCCTTTGGCCAACAGGGGCATAAAAAACCCTCCAAAAACCCAAAAGCAAAAGCCCCTTTTTAAAAAATGCTTGGTAAAAGGGGCCGTTAAAAATTGTGTAAATTTATCCAAAAGGGGAAATTTAAAATTTACTTTTAACAAAATGGGGCTAAAAAGACCAATAGGGCCAAAGAAAAAAGCCAAAATTTCCAAAAAGAGACAATAAAAAAGGAGGGATACCCAAAAATTATAAATCGAAAAAGTTAAAATTTTTGGCACGATTTTTTGGGTTGTTTTCCGGAAATTTCCCGTCCCCGGCATTTAATTTTAGGTGACAATCTGCAGATAATCTTTTCCCTATCGGGGCCATTTTCCGCCGTTTCCCGTCTTTTTTGGGGGCCAAAAAAAATCAGCTTAAACAAAAGAGCAAGGGTGGGGCCGGGTGTGCGAATTTCCATGCTGTGATGTGTATGGGTTGCATTGGGGGGAAAAATCACATGACCCCCGTTTTCCCATAAAAACAGCTTTTCCTGTTCGGTTAATCTATTTTCAGTGTCCCCCTCACTAGAGCAAGACTTTGGCAACGTCCTCTCAAAAACAGCTCGTTTCAGAACACATTTCCTTTTCTTTTTTCCCTACAAAAACCAAATATGCTTTTAGCAGTGAAAAATTAGAAAATAGGTAGATTAAAAATTTTCAGTTTCTTATTTTATTGGGACAGAGATTTTTTAAACGAAGCATCTAGCGCTGAAACACCACCGGGGGATGGGGGTTGGGGGGGACAGACAGAAAAGCCCAGGCTGGTTTTGGGGAAAGGAGGGGGTTTATATTGGGGTAGCCCAGACTCTGCTTTAAATTTCTGCATTGAAATGGCATTTTTTTTTAAAAATTTTTAGGCCAGCCACACCTCGACCTGGGGGTGAAATTGTACCTTTTTTTTTTGGGTCCTTACCCCATTTTTTTTTTCAAAGAGCCCCCTTTGTATTTAAAATTGGGGGAATACAAAAAATTTTCAAAGGAAAACCTTTTTGGGGGTTTTTTCCATTGGCCAAAAACACCCTTTTTTAAAACCGTATAACTTTTAAATATCGAAATTTCACTTCGGGAAACCCCCATTTTTTTACCAAAGGGGGCCCACTTTTTTTATTTAAAAATTAGGATACAAGAAAAATTTTTTTATAAACTGCTGGTTATTTCATTGGTGCAAAAAAACCACCTTTTTCTTATCCTTATAACCTTTAAATGGGCGGGTAATACCCACTTTTGAAGGGGCAGCCCATTTTTTTGTTTCAAAAAACCCACTTGAAATTTTACATTAGGGATACAAAAAAAATTTTTGAAAGGAAAAATTTGTTTTTGAAATTTAAATTGGGTGAAAAAAAAAACCACCTTTTTTTATCCGAAATTAACTTTTAAAAAGTTTGTTTTTCCCACTTTTAATTTCACCCCTTTTTTTGGGTTAAAAAGAGCCATTTTGTTTTTAAAAATTTAGGATACAGAAATTTTTGTAGCAATTTTGTTTGGTGTATTCATTGGTGAAAAAACCCCCTTTTTTCCTTATCCGAAAACCCTTTTAAAAAATAGCTGTCTTTCACTTTAGTGCACCCCAGTTTTTTTCAAAAAGAGCCACCTTGTTTTTAAAATTTGGGAAAAACAAAATTTTTGGGCAAGTGCGGTTTATTTAAATGGGTGCAAAAACCACCTTTTCTTATCCAAAAAACTTTTAAAATGGGCTGCCCTTTAAATTTTAAAGGGGCAGCCCAGTTTTTGTTCAAAGAACCCCCTTTGTTTTTTAAAATTAGGATCCCAAAAATTTTTTGTGGGAAAGGGTGCTGATGTTTTTTAAATTGTGCAAAAACCCCCTTTTTCTTATCCGAATAATTTTTAAAGCTGTATTTCCTTTGGGGGCACCCCGGGTTTTTTTCAAGGGGGCCCGCTTTAAAACTTACTTTAAGGATACAAAAATTTTTGTAGTAACTGTTGGTGAAATTTTAAATTTGGGGGCAAAAACCCCCTTTTTTCTTACCCGTAAAAACTTTTAAAAATCGGGTATTTCATTTTAGTGCACCCAGTTTTTGTTTAAAAAGAGCCACCTTTTTTAAATTTTAAATTTGGGAAATACAGAAAATTTTTTAGAAACTTCGGGAAAATTTCATTGGTTGGAAAAAACCCCCTTTTCTTATCCTGCAAAAATTTTTTTAAATAGTTTTAAATTAAAAATTTTTTGGTGCGGCCCAGATTTTGTTAAAAAAATCCCCCCTATTTTTAAAAATTGGGATCCCAAAAATTTTTCCCTAGTAACTGTTCATAGTTTGTCTTTTTCTTCAAAAAAGGGCCAATTTCTCGTTTTTTCCAATTTTTGGATATTTTAATTGTGTTTGGGGGTGAATCTCATTTTGGGCGCGAGGGCCCAAATTTTGTATGATAGTTTGTTGAAACCATTTAAATTCCAAGCCCAATTGGGCAGCTTTACATCCCTGGGCCCTGAAAAAAAGAACACTGTTTGTTTTTGTTACGGTTTTTCCCACCCAACCGCTTTTCCACAGGTTTTTCGCTAGAAACAATTCGTTTCTAATCCTAGTTGGCTGTGGGAAAAATTAGAGGGATTAAAAATAGCTGTTTTTTCCGTTTTTTCAAAAAGAAGCTTAAAAAAAATTTCTTCCATACCTTTTTACTTTTTTTATCTTTCTAAACCATGGAGCAAAAAGCATTTTGGTAAGAGAGCAAAGAGGGGTAAAGGGGACAGGGAAAGGTAGAGGTCCCAGAGAAGGTAAACCCCTTTTCCCAGTGTTTGGCGACAAAAAACGCAAAGCCAGCGAATCGGGGGTTTTGGGCTGGACCGCGGGCCTGTCTTCCTGGGTCGGGGCCCGGTAATCTCAAAACCAACAGTGTCGCCAATCTTTTCTTCATTGTTAATGCAACCTGCACCCAAAATTTTTACCCCCCTTTGGGGCCCCCAAAAGCCACGGCCACAAACGTCGTCATAAAACATAGTAAAACATCCGCCCCAACATAAAGCGAAGGCAGCCCAAATGTAAAACCCCCGTGTACCCACCACTGTGGTTAATCCTTTTTTCTAAAAGACCTTGGGCTTTGATGACAAAAATGCGGTTTGGGGGGGGGAAGGGGAAATTAAAAAATCAAGGGGCCAAAAGGGGGAGGATGATTTTGTTTTTCTCGGCCCGCCCAGTTACTGTTTCCCCACCCAAGGGGGGAAAAGGGAAAACGGTCGGGTCGTCACAAACCCCAAGTGGTCTTTTCAGCAGAATTTTTTTTGCGAGGCTTCATCACGGGACGAGGAGGAAGACATGTGGTAGGTCATACGGGTCCCGCTCAAAAGGGTAAAAGGGCATTTGCACAAGCCCACGAGATTTTCCCCAGCCCAGGGATCACAAAAAACCGCTCCTCACTTTCCCCCTTCGAAAAAGGTCCATGACCTCTCAAAATCGGGGGCCCCCTTTTCGAGAAAGCCCTGTTCACCCAGCGTTTGTCATATCCGCCGTTCCCCGAAAAACACATCAAGGGGGAAGAATTTTACATGTCCAACATTTTTTTTTCCACTTTCAGCAAAAGCATGAGTTTAAATGGGGGGAACATTTTCCCCAAAAGGGCCCCACACGATACCGCGCTATCCAACAACCCACCCCCCGGCTCCGCCTCCTCTTCCCCCGCCACGCCAAAAGCTTTTCCCGGGGCCCCCCCCCCCATGTCTCTCAAGTCATGAGCAAGGGAATCCCTCGCTTAAAAGCCCCCACCGTCGCCCCGAGAAACCACCAGCACCCCCCAACAGACCCATCCTACCCTTCCCCTTTCCAAACCAGTTGATGAAAAAGCATGCCGTAAAAGGGCCAGTCTACCCAGCCAGCCTTCGCACCAGGTTTGGGACAAAAAGAAACATTTTAAAACCCCAAACCACCCCCCAAACCAAAAAACCCAAAAATTCGACTTTGCCTACCCTTTTGGCCTTGGAAATGTTGCCTTTTCCGTTGGTGGACCAAATGGGTTCCCCCACGTCATGGCCCTTCCCTTTGCCCCAATCCCAAATGCCGACCCGGCATTTTCTTTTTCCCGGGAAAACCCCCGTCCCTGCCCGGGCCCACCCACTGTAACAAATATTTCAAGCCGTTGCTCCCAATCTAAAAGTCGGGGGTAAACCCCTCTGACCACCGATACAGGGCTATAAAGCAAAAGGCCAAGGCAGCAAAATTTTTCCCTGTGACAGCCCACTGGGGGGCTGGGGGGGTTTCCTTGTGGTAAGGGTGGCTCTCACTGGGCCCAAAACGGCTTTTTAAAAAAACCGCAGGGATGGTGCGGGGTTCTTTCCCCCAATGCCCTTTTACATCACTTTCCCATAGAAACCAGGCTGTTAAAATTTAAGCGGGCTTGGGGGACGGCTCTTTACAACAAAACCGAGAGCTGCCTGGGTAAACAATAACCTTTTTCCAGGCAAGGGGGTTTGGGGCGGATAACTTCGAAATCTCCGGGCCCCGGCCCTTAAAGGGTAGGTTTTGGAGCACTTTCCCTTGTCTGGAAACATGCCATAAATTTTGTCGTCCCAAAATTTCTAAACCCACCCCCCCAGGTCGGGACTGCCTGCTGAAAAAAGGGTTTTCAAGTTTTGAGCCAAAACTTCCGCCATTCGCACCCGGGCTTCGTGCTTTTGGCAGCATCACTCCCCCCCCATAAACCCCGCTCTTTTGTTGACGGGGAAAACCCGCTGGAATTCCACCCCCCCAAAAATGCTCCAGGTTGGGCAGCAGCGCAATGCCTTTAAAACCAGTACAAATGCACATGGCCTGACAACAGGTTTTTCAAAACCCCCTAGGGTTTTGACCCAAACCAGGGGGAAAGGGGCAGTTAAAAAGGGCTCTGCACCATCCTTCCCAAAATTTTTAAAAGAAGCCACCAAAATGGTCGTGGGGACAATGCCCTTTCACATAAACATTGGGGGGTGATCTTGGGTTCTGGAAAAAATCGTTGGAAAACCCCTCTGAACATCAGGTCCCAACCCAGCGATGGAGGAGGAGCACGGACACAAATTCGGACGACGGAAGCCTATCTCTTCGTCGAATCCAGAAGGCCCCACATTTACAACAACTTTAACGGTCCCTTCACCCATTAAGGCAGTGGTCGGGTCCAGGGCTGGTGCAAGGCGCGCCATAGTTCTCCTGGTGCATCATCTGAGGCAAGTCAGGGCTGTGTTAAGCTGGTACTGGAGGAAGCGGGAGAGGAAGGTATTCCGACGGGCTGTGACACCGACGTTACCATTGTCCCTGCCTGGGAAGGGGGTTGGCACGGATGAAGCGGAGGGAGGAGAAGAAGATCAGTTTTTGCTAGTGTCCACTCGACCCAGAGGCTTGGAAATCAAGGCTCCATCTCTCACATGAGTGCTTGGATGCTCCATTTCCTCCAACATGATCTTCGCATTAAGGCCATCAAACTGAACAACAGTTATTAGGTGGCCAGCACTTTTTCTTCCACCCAACCAAATAAAGAGTAAAATGCAGGAATTGGAGACCGTGCTGATTGATCAACTGGAGACATCTTGCGTCGGCCTTCACGTTATTCAAATGTCCCACTGTGATCGACGTCCAGCAATGGACAGCAGCAAGTCCAAGCAGCCGCGAGCAGCAGCAGCAGCAGCAGCAAGCAATTATGGCAGAAGCCAATGGGTACCTCGACAATCCTCAATATACCACCTCACCAACCATGTAATGGCAGGGCACACATACGACACACAGATACATGTGCTCAAAAATCTGCGTGACACACCCGATTTTATTTTGGATATATTCTGACCCATTACAGACTTCTGGTATCCAACATGGATGAAATGGCCCGAGCTCGCTCGCCACGCCATAAGTGTTTGTCCTGCCCAGCAGCCAGCGACATAATCTGAGCGACCTTCAGCAAAAGGCTGGAGAGATCCATTACAGAAAACGTATCCGCATTCCACGCCCAGTAAATAATGTTCATCGTTTGACTTTCATCAAGAAGAATCAGGCATGGATCTCTGATGATGTTGTGGCCCGCCAATTGCTGAGGTCACCGAATAGTTGCCGCACTAACTTCACATTCCTCTTTAAACAGAAATTGGTCTCTTGAAAAAAAAAATTTAAATGACAACTCTTTCTTACTGCATTTTATTCATCGGGGGGTCGTAAGTTCCCAAAAGATCATTTTGCTGGTTTTGCGGAGAAGAGATTGTAAAAGACACCAATTGTACATGGTTATTCATGAAAAAACATATTCCATTGTAATCCCATCATCTTAAAATTTTTGCACGTCAATGGTTTTTTGGGGTCATGTGGCAGTGAGTTACAGCTATATCAAGGTCTTTGAACAGAAATTGGCTTCTAAAGCATTATCCTCCCTCAACCAATTTTTAACACTGGCTGAGAAGCTCCTTTTTAATATAATTTATTGGGTCATTGTGCTGAGAAAATGCAGCTGAATACATACAGGCCCTATTCTAAAAAATGTATTTTTCTAAACAGAGACATTTGTTCTCAACAATTGTCAAGAGTTTGCCCAAAGGGTCATGTTTTGAATTTTTGGGGGCATGTTTGCTGTGAAATACAGCTATACTAACTAGGTCCTATACTAAAAAATGCGTGGGTTTCTAACAGACATTTGTTTCTTCTCAACTTGTCAAGGAGTGGCTCAAGGGTGATGGTTTTTTGAAATTATTCGGGCCATGGTGCAGTAACAAAACAGTGACTCGGTAGAACACAGATATCATGGACCAACATATAGCAAAATGACTTGATTTTGCAAGAATCTTATACATCGCAGCATTCCCTGTAGTGAGGCAACATCCTTTAATACAAAAACACAAAAAGAGAAACAAAGACGTGGTGGGAATCCATCCTATTATAACAATGATTTATCTAAAATAAACTACTAAAAAAATTGCATTGTACACCAATTAGCTGCTACAAAAATTCCACATGAATTGTACAAGGGAGGGAACAGGAAGACTTGAACATATATAGTAATTCAGAGGACATGTGTGTATGGAGCACAAATTGCCACCCAAGAACAGAGACAATTTTCCTCCACACGTTGAGTAAAAAAATGAGAAAAAGAATGCCAAGTAAAAAGGGCACCTGGGTGAAAACCAGGAGCAACAACCACCCCATTTCCAAGTGAAGCAGAATATGTCCCGCACTCATACGGAGGGGCAAGCGCTCTCGTAGTGGTAGAAATTTCTCACGCGCATACCCAGTCTTGACTGTGCACTGGCGAAGGCTGGAGGATTTAGCTCCCCCTTCTTTTCCGCACTCTGCTTCAGCTCGACTGATATGTTGCATGTGTCATAAGAGGGACTTTTTGCCTGTGTAATGATGACGGAACGCCAGCCTGGGCTCCTCACCGCACCACATGTAACTCGTCACCCTTTCTAGCTTAACTCATGTTTAATAGATGACGAACACCACCCCTGGCTCCTCACCGCACGCACTGTAAAACTCCGCGCCCTGCTAAGCTGAACCTGCGTGATCCACGTTTACAGCCTCACCCTCGCCTTGATCAGTAATTTCTCCAACCCACATGACAGAAGAATGCAGGATTTTCGACAGCATCGTTGACCTAGCTGTTACATCTACTTCATTTGCTTACATTCTAAGTCCCGGTGTGAACAATGACACCAGTAGAATGGTAGTTAGCTCTAGAGCAGCAGCAGTATTTGGAAAAATATTTTTTTCAATATAAGTTTTAATTCATTATTGTGAAATGTTTCACACCTAAGGCACCAGTGTGGATTTTGGTACATGCTGCGATACAGGATAAGGAAAGTCAATGTCCCATTCATTAAAATACTGCTTCAAAGACTACTTTCTCCGGCACTTTTTCAATCTGTGGGTCATCGCAGGTTGAGGGGTCATGTTGAGTCCAGAAAAGGTATAGTCAATGTGTCCCGTTCAAGCTAAAATGTGGTTCAAAAGACTTCTTTCTTCTGCACTTTTTAAGTTGGAGGCATGCCAGTTTGGGCTCATGCTGTGGCCCAGGACAGATATAGTCAATGTCCCAGTTCAAATAAAATGGTGGATGAAAGACTCTTTTTCTGGCACATTTTAATCTGTGGGTCAAAACAGCAGAGGCTTATTGTTTTACTGCGTCCAGACAGGTATAGTCAATTGTCCAGTTCACCAAAATAGTGTTCAAAGACTCCTATTTCAGGCACTTTTTTAATCTTTTGGGTGGCTCATACAGGTTTTAATGTCATACTACGGACCAGGACAGGTATTAGTCAATGTCCAGTATCAACCTAAAAATGGGTGGTTCAAAGACTCCCTTTTTCCGTAACATTTTTTAAATCTGAGGTGTAATGCAAGGTTTAATGTATTATACGCAGTACCAGGACATGTATAGTCACATGTCCAGTCAACTAAAATGGTGGTTCAAAGACTATCTTGTTCCGACAACTTTTTAATCTGTGGGTCAGACAGTTTTAAGGGGTCATGCTGCGGACCAGGACAGGTAATAGTCAATGTCCAGTTCAACTAAAATGGTGGTCTCAAAACACCTTTTTCTGGCACTTTATTAATTTTGGGTCAGACAGGTTTACGGGTCATGTTTTGGCCCAGACAGATAGTCAATGACCCAGATTCAACTAAAATGATGGTTCAAATTATACTGCCGATCAGTACTTTTTAATTTGTGGGACATTCAGGTTTATGGGTCCCATGCTGTGGTACATGACAGGGATAGTGAATAGTCAGTGAACTTTTTTTCTGTGACTCTTGTTGCCTAATTGTTTGTGTTGCCTAAATGTATCACGTACCAGTATACTGTTGTGGATGTTAATTCAGCTTCTTCCACCCTGTTTGGGTAAAAAAAGAGGTGTTGTTCCTCGTCCCATAGACTTTAATGGTTTATCACGATAATCTGTTTATCGACTATCAGAAATCAACTTATGATAATTTGCCGATATCGATATAGAAATTGATACGAAAGTTTGACACAATCGCCTCCTTACTAATAAAAGCCAGATTAATGTTTGCAAATTCACACATGAACAAAGAACTCCATTTTTGGAGACATTTCTTATGGTCTGACAAAACTAAAATTGAATTGTTTGGCCATAATAATCATTGTTACATTTGGAAGAATAAGGGAGAAACTTGGAAGCCTAATAACACCATCCCAACTGTGAAACATTGCGGTGACAGCATCAAATGGGATTTTTTAAATGGGGGTTGTTTTGCTGCAGGAGGGACTGGTGCAACTTCACAAAATAGATGGCATCACGCGAAAAGACGATATGTGGCAATACAGGGTAGCATACATCTCAAGACATCAAGCCCGGAGGTCACAGCTTGGGCAGAATGGGTCTTCCAAATGGACAATGACTACAAAGTATACAAGCCAACTGGGTACAAAGTGGCTTAAGGATAACCAAGTCAGTGTTTTGAAGTGGCCATCACAAAGCCTTGATCTCAACTCTATTGGAAATTTATGGGAAAAGCTTAAAAGGCAGGTGTGAGCAAAGCGACTTGCAAACATGGCTCAGGTACACCAGTTCTGTCAGAAACTATGGCCCTTCCCAGCTATTGTGAGATGCAAACAAAAACCTACAAATAACATCAGCTGAAATACAGGACTCTGAAAACTAGCGGTGTGGCTGTTTCAAGATACACAATAAGGAGGCCCTTGAAGGGCTGCATGGTGAAGTCACCAGAAGAAAGCCATTGCTGCACAAATGCCACAAAGTATCTCACCAACAATATGCCAAACAGCACATAGACAAGTCTCAAAACTTCTGGAGCAAGGTAATTTGGAATAATGAAACCAAAGCAGAACTTTTTTGCCACAACCATAAATGTTACGTTACATTGGAGAGTGTCAACAAGGCCCATTTCTACTGTAAAGCATGGAGGTGGATTGCTAATGTTTCGAGGATGTGTGAGCTATAAAGGCACAGAAAACTTGGTCAAAGTTGAAGGAAAGATGAATGAAGTACATTATCACCAAATACTGGAGGCAAATTTGCAGACATCAGCCTGGAAGCATCGCATGGGACGTACTTGGACGTTCCAACATGACAATAATCCAAAACACAATGCCAAGTCGACCTGTCATTGGCTACAGCAGAACAAAGTGAAGGTTCTGGGGTGGCCATCTCAAGAGTGCAGGTCATGCAAGACAGCCCAGGAATTTACAGGAACTGGAGGCTTTTTTCCAAGAAGAATGGGCAGCTTTACCATCTGAGAAAATAAAGAGCCTCATCCACAACTACCACAAAAGACTTCAAGCTGTCATTGATGTTAGAGGAGGCAATACACGTTATTAAGAACTGGGGTATGTGAAATTTTGATCAGAGCCATTTGTATGTTTTTGGTTTTCATTATGATTTAAAAAGAGAAAACACAGTAGTTTGTCAATAAATGGCTTCACTCAATCACTAACCATGAGTGGAAAAAAAGTTTTTGAGTTATTATTCATTTTCTGAATTTGAAAAAAGGCCAAGAAAGAAAAAATTCTGCCAGGGTATGTAAACTTTTGAGAACAACTATATATGTGTGTGTGTGTGTCTGTATAATGTGTGTGTATGTATATATAGTACAGCCTGTGAAATCGCCGCGGGCACCCCGATTGAAGTGAGGAATGGGTTAAACAGCACAGAATGGCGGCGGTGCCCTCCCCCACTCTAACTGTCGAGTGTTAGCTGCAATTAGCTGTATTGCACAGCCCCCTACCGGCACCTGGCTGTACCCATATGTCCTGTGAGCTAAGGGGTCAAAACCAGAACCTGGCACTATGTAGCAACATGGACCTTCCCCGCAATCTGACCATCCATCTTCTCTCATTCACAGGTATGACAACTGTACTGAATACTGCACCCATAAGCCTATTTGTATTTGAATCCCTCTGCATTACACAACTCTACTTTCCTGTCCCCATTCCCTTCTGTGTTTGGTGATTTAACAGTCTACCATATTCTGTTGAACCTGCTTCCTACCCCTACCCCCCCTTGTTAAGTAGCTGTCTCCACCCCTACCTTTTTATTTGCACCTTGAAGTTATATTGGGTTTTAATTCAGTATAAATGTACCTGTACTGGTCATATCTAGGCCACTTTTCAATTTATGGCCAATTTTGTAAGTACAGGGATTAATTTAAACCAGGATTGAATCAGAATTGCAAAAGGTAACAGTTACTTCGGCTTTTCTCTTCCACTAACAACTTCACCACCTAACACAGTCACCCACCATGCTTTTTCTGTCCTCTATAATCTCAACCTCCATTTTCCTGAAACTAATTGCCTATCCACATAGTCCTCTGCTGGGCAATAAGCTCTTTACCTCCCCATACATCCTACTCTCTCATCTGTCTGCTGCCACTGACCTGTCTTGCACTATCAATGTCTTCTTCACTAAAGAGACCCAATCAAATTACTGTTTATCCTACTCCCACCTATTAACCCTCTCTCGGCTCCTCCTGGCTACTGGGGACATATTCCATAACCCAGGTCACCCTCAGCATATTCCCACTATTCTATCTCCCATTCCTAAAAGATCTGTCTCTACAAACTCTTTTAACCCTGCAAGCTTAAAACCTATTCCCTTGATCCCTGCTCCCCCTATTTCTCTCTCTGGAGCTATCTGGGATGCATGGTCTTTATGCAACAAACTCTCCTACTTACACGACCACTTTATATCACATAACTTATCCTTCCTTTGTCTGATGAAAACCTGGCTGACGCCCTCTGACACAGCATCACCTGCTGCACTCTCCTTTGGTGGCCACCAATTTATCCATGCTCTCCACCACAGTAACAAGCATTGCGAAGGTGTAGGCCTTCTCCTGTTCGATACCTGTTCCTTCGTCCCCATTCCACCTCTATTCTTCCTCTACTCCCCCTCCAGCCTCCAAGTGGCCATCATCTACCGACCACCAGATCCTGCCACTACTTTCCTCGACCTCTTCACTTCCTGGCTTCTCCACTTTCCTTCCACTGACATCCACACTATCATCATAGGACATTTCAACATCCCTCTCGATACTTCCCACTCAGCTACCAGCAAACTCCTTTCACTCTTCTCTTCCTTCGACCTCTCCCAGTGGACCTCTGGAGCCACTCACAAAGAGGGACACACGCTGGACCTCGTCTTCACCCGCCTTTACCACCTATCTAACTTCTCAAACTCTTCTCTCGCTACATCTGACCACAACCTGCTTACCTTCACCAAACTCTCCACTGCACCTGTTTTTCCTGTCTCGAATCTAGTACATCCCCGCCGGAACCTGCAAAACCTTAACCCTCCCACTCTAGGGAAAAGCAAAAACACCTTCATTCTTACACCCAAACAGGGCTGGAGAAGCTGGAATTAACATCCACAACAGTCAAATGGATACGTGCTACATCTTAGGCAACACACTTAGGTTATAAAAGCCACAGAAAAAAGCTCACACACCATTCACTATCCCTGTCTTGTACCACAGCATGACCCTTAAACCTGCATCACCCACAAATTAAAAAGTGCCAGAAGGCAGTATGATTTGAACCATCATTTTACTTGAACTGGACATTTGTATATCCCTGTCCTGGAATGCAGCATGAGCCCCAAACCTGCATGACCCCCAGATTTAAAAAGTGCCGGAAAAAGGAGTCTTTCAACCACCATTTTAGTTGAACTGGACATTGACTATATCTGTCCTGTACCGCAGAATGACCCCTAAACCTGTTTGACCCACAGATCACAAAGTGGCACTATGCTATTTTGTACAGTGACTGTCATTTAGTATATTTTTTGGTAACTGACATTTGTTTACAGAATTTATTTAGGGAAGTTTTATTTATAGTTTTACATTAATATCATTTTGTTTTTTTTTTCAAGTGTGATAATATACAACATACACCCCTCCCTGCAGTTTTTAAAAGTATTTTTTACACGTGTAGATGTTTTAATTAATATGCACACCCCAAAAGTAATAAAAATGTTCTAATCATCCCCAAAACACTTCTTAGTTGAGAAGACATTTGCCCTCCTGGCTTCTGAGAGTGATTAGGCCAATCAATTCAATGGTTTCATTTTTCCTCCAAATCCTTCTTCAGTGATTAGGGACAGACTCCCCTGGAGATCAAATGATGCGACCCAATAGTGACTCCAGCCCCAGAAAATTTGAAGCCTAAAATTGTTCAATTTGTGTCCAGCCCTGGACTGACCAAAAGTGAAAAAAACACGTATATGAAATGTATACGGATAATAAAAGGTATTTTTGGCACCTATCAATACACCTGTGGTGACTACAAAATTGCTGGATTCAAATTTAAGTGCAAGGTACCTCTATCAACAGAGCTTGACTGACCAAAAGTGAAAAAAAACCACGTATCTGAAATGTATACGGTTAATAAAAGGTATTTTTGGCACCTATCAAAACACGTGACGTGACTACAAAATAGCTGGATTCAAATTTAAGTGCAAGGTACCTCTATCAACAAAGCTTGACTGACCAAAAGTGAAAAAAACACCTATCTGAAATGTATACGGATAATAAATGGTATTTTTGGCACCTATCAATACACCTGTGGTGACTACAAAATTGCTGTATTCAAATTTAACTGCAAGGTGGCTCTATGAACAAAGCTGGCCTGAGCCAAGTTAAAAAAAACCACATATCTGAAATGTATACGGATAATAAAACATATTTTTGGCACCTATCAATACACCTGTGGTGACTACAAAATTGCTGGATTCAAATTTACACACAGCTCACCCTGCTCTATTCTCTAAGCTGATTTGCTGGCCACCAAAATGACAGGAAGCGCCGAAAATGGCGAGATATTAATAGATTCTGCACAGATTTTAACCTAAATTATCGTGTGATCTAAAAAATCCAATCAACATAAAAACCGTGCCGATTTCAACTTAATAATAATCGCTCAACACTACTGAACACCGCTGGAAGAAAACCCGCTCCACTGACAACATCGCCTCATACAAATAATCACTTCTCAAATTCAAGTCTGCTCTCACTTCTGCCAAACAGGATTACTTCACCACTCACATATCGTCATTATCTGACAACCCTAGACAACTGTTTAACACATTCAACTCTCCCCCCCCCCAGCACTCTCTCCTCCCTCTCTCCTTCAGCAGATGATTTTGCCACTCACTTTCTGAATAAGATCAAATTCATCAGAGATGGCTTCACCCCAAACTCCCCACCACTCACCTTCATACCTGCACCATCCCCACTGCCCACCTCTAAACCTCCACAGTCCCCGCCCTATACCTGCACAGTCCCCACCGCTCACTTCTATACCTGAACCATGCAATTCCTATATAACTTGCTTCTTCACTGTCACTCATTACACACTTTCCTCTCTACACTCCAACCTCACTACCTGTAGTCTTGACCCACTGCCATCCCACCTCATCCCAGATCTTAGTTCTGTTATCATCCCAGCCTTCACCAACCTATCATTAACCTCTGGTATGTTTCCTTTCTTCTTCAAACATGCTACCCTCCCACCCATCCTAAAGAAACCATCTCTTGACCTTTCCTCTCTATCCTGCTATCGCCCTATCTCACTGCTTTCATTTGCCTCTAAACTCCTTGAACAGCATATCTATCTTGACCTATCCTCCCATCTCTCCTCCAACTTTCTCCTTCACCCTATGCAATCTGGTTTCCGATCCCACCACTCTACTGAAACCGAGCTAACCAAAGTCACCAATGATCTAGTAACCGCTAAAACTTGACGCCAGTACTCTATCCTCCTCCTCTTAGACTTCTTAGTCCTCTGCCTTTGATACTGTCGACCATTCCCTCCTGCTACAAATCCTCTTATACCTTGGCATCACAGACTTGATCCTTTCCTGGATGTCCTCATACCTTATTGATCGGACGTTCGGTGTCTGTCACTCTCGCACCACCTCCTCCTTTCACCCTCTCTCTGTTTTTGTCCCCACAGGGTCAGTCCTGGGTCCTCTACTCTTCTACACCCTTGGCCTGGGTAAGCTCATAGTATCACATGGCTTTCAATACCACCTGTATGCTAACGACACCCAACTCTACATCTCCAGCCCAGATATTAACTCTTTACTCTCCCAGATCCCTGTGTTTCGTCCGTATCCTCTTTCTTCTCCTCCCATCTCCTAAAACTAAACATAGAGAAAACTGAATTTATCATCTTTCCATCATCCCACTATATCCCTCCACCTGATCTCTTTATCACAGTCAATGGATCCACACTCTCACCAGACCTGCAAGTCCGCTGTCTTGGGATAATACTTGGCTCCACCTTGTCCTTCAAACCACACATCCAAACCCTTACCTCTTCCTGCCGCCTCCACCTGAGGGGTATTTCACAAATATGCTAATTCCTTAACCCTGATACTACAAAAATGCTGGTCCATACCCTTGTCATCTCCCACTTAGACTAATGCAACATCCTTCTCTGCAGCCTCCCATCTAGCACTATTGGCTCCCATTAAACCATCCTGAACTCTGCTGCCCATCTTATCCACCTCTCTCCTTGCTACTCCTCTACCTCTCCTCTCTGCCAATCCCTTCACTGGGTACCCATTGTTCAGTGAATTTATTCTATATTACTATACATGACCTACAAGGCTCTCCATAACCTCTCCCCTCCATACATCTCTGCCTTAATCTCCAAATATCTCCCTTTACGCAATATCTCCACTCCTCACAGGACCTTATTCTTTGCTCTCCTTTTGTCAGCTCCTCACACAACAGTCTCCAAGACTTCTTTCATGCTTCGCCCACACCCTGAAACTCATTGCTCCTCCACGTTCACCAGCTTCAAAAGCAACCTGAAAACCCATCTCTTCAGGATTTCCTATAACCTATAATATTCCCGCTGCCACTACACCCTCTACAAACATGTGTACCCCTCACCTTCTGTCTCTTCCCACCTTCCTTGTATATTGTAAGCCTTCATGGGCAAAGTCCTTTCTCCCTCTGTAACAGTTGTTAGTCATTTTATTGTATCTGTTTGACATATGTAATGTATGTAACCCCACCTTGAATGCACAGCACCCTGGAATCAGTGACGCTTTAAAATAAATTCATGTTTGCTATTGGTCGGATATTTTATTTTGCAGTTAAACTTATTGTAAGTCAACTATTAATGCTGTTATAGCCATTAAACAAGAGTTTGCATTAGGAAGGTAAATGTTAACCATTATAAAATAAAGCTGATGTTCTGATGTTTGTGCACTAGGCATGATCTCTAGTGTGTGCTGCATTTTAGACTGACAACTGATCACCAAACCTGAGTAGTATTTTTAGACTTTGTTATTAAAAATTGCAAAAAGCTACCATGTACAGTACATTCAGTCTGCAAACCTAATAAATTCAGAGCTCTATTTATCAGTGCCACGGTTGAGTCTGTGACTGCTGAAACATTGTCCATTTCCAATCCAATAGACAAATGTACCTGAATATAATTAGCCAAGAAACTTTATAACTTGAGCATTAGATGGCTGTGACATGCAGTACAGTAGTATGGTTTCTCACTGAAAGACTGAAAAGAGCTGCAGGTATTCATCATAATTAGAAAAAATGGCTATAAAGGAAATGTATCATGAATGTGCAGTATTATATATTGCATACACATAACTGGGAATAAATGTACTTATACTATTAACTGAAAATCACAAAAAAAGTATTTATGAAAGAATAAAACTATTGCAATGCAAAATGACCTTCCTAGACAAGGGTGTCTAGAAAAATACTGTTTATGGCTCATCTTATAGCATATAAAGAAAGAGCACTCCAGCAATTTGTACTGTATAAGAAAAGAAGAAATGAACAACCTGAAAGAGAGAGATACAATGGTGCTTTAAAGTTCTCGAACCCATCAGAATTTTATATATTTCTGTATAAATTTGATTTAAAACTATATCAGTTCTAAAAGTAGATTAATTGCACGTTAGCCAGGCCACTTTCCAACAAGTCAACATCCACTTTTTGGTAAGCAACCCCCACCCCTTAAAGGAGTTGTCTCACTACAGGCTTTCAGCCTACTTCGTGTCTGGCAGCAAAGGATTTTTGAATTCAGGGGCGTGCTTCTTGTCTGCTTCTTCTCCTCCCTCGTCCCCCCTCCCCTCAGCACACAGACAGCTCTCCTTCTATACAGCAGGAGGGAGGGGGAGGGGGTTTGCTGCCAGAGTTAACCCTGTGTGTGCCTGCCTAGATCTGCTACTCACTGCTGAATCAGCTGCACTGTCAGCTCCACAGAGTCAGGAGACAACAGGGAGAGTGCTGATCTATGAGTGTGGAGAGGTCTGTGAAGCTGTGTATGCTAATAGCAGGGGCAGGGGGATGCAAGTGTGTCCTATAACCCCTGCTTAGCATACAATCTCCACATCTCAAGCAACAAAAATCAAACCCTGGGCAGAACAGACACAGGGGAGCTGTGAAGGAGTAACTATAATCACAATGTGTCACTAATACAGCAGGCAGGGAGGGGGATGAACCGTTCCACATGCTCCCCCGAACTGTTCTATTATTATAGTCAAAGCTCCACAGATACATCATGATTATAGTAGCACACTTCCCCTGCTGTCACATACTACTGACCACAGATCAGCCTCCCTCTGCTTTCCTCAATCTGTGTAGAGAGCAGGAGGGAGCAGGCACACACAGGGTTAATCCAGGCAGCACAGCTACACAGACACAGAAGCCAGAGCCCACCCCCTCCCTTCTCTACAGAAGCATACTGTGCGGGAGGGGCTCTGTGCTCAGACCTGTATTCAGAAACAGATGAGTCACCAGCACTGGAAGCCAGTGAGATAACAATCAACAGGTCAGCTGCTATAATGATTTCAGGAGCTGATGCACTACTACTAACAGGGATAACTCAAAATCAGTAGGACATTTGTAATGAACATATTTTGCAAAGCTGCTTGTTTTTTAATTAAAACCCAATCACTGTAGCGAGACAACCCCTTTAAGCCCATAATAAATGTTTCTGGGACATGCCGCAACATTCTGCGCCATAATTGCGTCACTTTTTGGCACATTTTAAGACATTTTTCTCGTTCATATTTGTAAATGAGGGCCATTATGTCTAGAAAATAGAAAACATTTCATTTTACCACATAAACCTCACACAATCTGTGAAACACAGTGGTGGTAGTATCATAGTTTGGGAGTGTCCTGCTGAACGTAAGCCAGGAGCTTTCCTTTTTATGGGAAAAAGATATGGGCATAATATCAAATTTAAAGTTTGTCAGGACATCAAAACTAAGCTAAAAAACTGAAGAGAGGTGGGTTTAGCACAAACGACAACTCTAAGCACACAAGTTTACCAAAGAATGTTTAAAGAACAATTAACTTTATGTTTAGGAATGGTTAAGTCACAGTGCTGACCTTAATTCAATAAAAATGTTGTAGAAGAACTTGAAGTGAACACTTTATAGGAGGAATCTCACCAATTCCTTTAAGCGATGTTCAGGACTAATCAACAATTATCGTAAATGTTTACATACAATTACTGCTACACAAAGGGGTAATAGCAAACAGTGGAAACAAAGGATCACATATTTCCCAATCACAGATATATAACAGTAATATTGTCAAGATGTTTAATTTTCCTTGCCCCTCCCCCTGTCAACAAATTCCTATTTGAAATCTGACCTTTGTTCTATGTGCTTTAATCATCTAGCCCCTCAATTAACACCTGCCTCTGAGCATTATTCAGTGTGCTCATTACCTGCCCCTTTCTGACTATAAAACCCAGTTACTACCTCCAGTTTGGGCCTGAGTATCTGGTGTGCATTCTAGGGTCTGTCGTAGTGTTGAGCGATTATTATCGACAAAGTTGAAATCGGCACAGTTTTTTTGTTGATTTGAATTTTTTAGATCATGCGATAATTTTTTGGTTAAAATCTGTCATTCTTTTAAATCGGCCCCTTTTCGGTGCTTCCCGTCATTTTGGGGGGACAAATCACTTACAGAATAGAGCAGGGGGGAAATGTGTGCGACGTCATACTGGGGTTAGATTCATTGGCTGGAAAAAAATCAAGACTTTTTTTACATAAACAACCCCTTTCCCTTTTATGACTGTC
Source organism: Phyllomedusa bahiana (assembly GCA_025379985.1). Lineage (NCBI taxonomy): Eukaryota > Metazoa > Chordata > Amphibia > Anura > Hylidae > Phyllomedusa > Phyllomedusa bahiana. The sequence goes on along the minus strand of JAODAL010058771.1, from coordinate 184 downwards.
TGTCAGCGCTCATAGCAGTAGGGCGTGCGCTCTGCCTGTTCCAAAACTCAGGAAATTATTCTATTTCTTCACAGAGAAAGCTCTACTGTTAGCTGTGATCCTACAACTTAGTTAGCAGAGATTTGAAAAATTTTATTAGTTAGGTAGAGAATTTTAAAGGGCATCTACCACTGTAAAGACCGGG
>JAODAL010058770.1:0-21894 GCA_025379985.1 Phyllomedusa bahiana | reverse complement strand
TTTTATGGAAGGATCCCAAAGTTTGTCCAGCTGAATCCGTGCAAATAAAAGTACAAATGCATCTCTGTAGAGTCGACAGGCAAGTCAAATTCCCTGCCGCTGTCAATGAATTCTCATTAAACCTGGATGAAAAACCTGCAGCAGACTGGTATGCCTCCTTATTCCAAACCCCAGTGCTTAAAAGGGGCAAAAAGGGGCGTAAAACCTATTTGGCTTTTTGTTCGGTGCTCTCCTCAAGGAGAGATGTTTTCCTTTCCAAGTGTCCTCGACATTCTAGTCACAGGTATTTTTTTTTAATTATTTTTAAAGGTCAGTTCCCCACATGCTTTTGTTTTTTTTTTTTTTTTAAACTGTTGCTACAGTTTTTGGGGCCAAAGCCAGGAGTGGACTCATTGGAAATGAGAAATATAAGGTAATGACTTTTTTTCCCCTGCTGTTTTTTTAAAGGAGGGTGTGAAATCTCGAGTATGTTCACATGGTTGATTTGCACGCAAAATTTTCGATTAATTAGGTGGTTATCCCAAAATTTTGGGTTTTGGGATTTGGTACGTTTAAAACTGTGTTGTGACTCTTTTAAAATTTGATTCTTTCGCCTTTTTTTCTTGGTCTTTAGAAACCGGTTTTAAAAAATTGTTCCCCTTATTTGCTTAAGATGAGTGCGGGTCCAGGAGCAAACATATGGCCACCATGGATGGGTTTGTTTTTGCAGTTTGTGCATGGATTTCTGCAGCCCCATTCAGATGAACAAGACAGTCAAAGTAATACACACAAAAATCTACTATATGTGATACATGGTGTCATGTAAGGTGGTGTTGAAAAAAAGAAGGGGCCCAGACATCGGCTGCCATGGGAGTAAGCCCCCTCAAGACGGGGGTTGAATGGGAAGGGAGATTTTAATGGCTGCCATGATGTCCGTTGTGCTGATGAAAGAAAAAGAAAAGGAGAAGTCACCTGCTGAATGGAAGTGTGGGGGGAACCCCAAGTCATCCTTATATCTTTTTGGGACAGCAGTATTTTTAAATTTTTTTTTTTTTAAAAAAAAATGTTTTTTTTTATTTTGGGGGGGAAAAACTTGGAGAATCACCCTTTTAAGAAAGTCTGGGGCGTTCTTGTGATATGACTAAGAAAAAGCATGCAATGTCAATCAGCTGCCTTAGGGGAATAAATTTGGCGTTATTTAAAAAAGGGATGGATTCGCGAGTAGGGCTGTAAATTTACCCCTGTATAAAACATTGGGTGCGCCTCACTTGGAAAATGCGTTCATTCTGGGGTAGTTTATGAAAGATGTAATGGAGTCAGAGAGTTTTCAAAGACGAGCAAACCAACTTTTTAAGGGGAATGAGCACTTAGTTTGAGGAGAAGTTTGAGAAATTTAAATTATTTAGTCTTGGGGGAAAAGACGGTTTTGGGGGGGGATGTTTAATTTTTAAAAAATTATTTTTAAGTAAAGCCAATCAAAAAACAATGGGACATTTTCCTTCGACTAGAGAAAAAAGGATTCAATCTCCAGAGGAGAAGGGCGTTCTTCACTGTAAGAACTGTGAATCTGTGGAATAACCGCTTGAGGAGCTGGTCACAGCAGGAACTGTAGACAGTTTCAAGAAAGGCTTAGAAAACTACCTGACACTAAAGAATATGAATGCGTATGTAGCTATGTAAAATTCTGAATCCTGGCTGGAGGAGGCTCTGGGGTCAGAGATAGGGTCTCCACTGGAGCAGATTGGTTCTTGCCTTTTGGATTTCAGGGCATTAACCAGTAGTGAGGCTGGGCTTGAAGTCCTTGTCTCTCTCACTTCACCCACATTTTCCCCACCCTTGGTTGAACTTGATGGACAAGTGTCTTTTTTCAACCGTACTAACTATGTAACTATGTAACTATGCATATTGCAGTGTTAGTCCTTCTCAGCTTTCCCCACCAAGAAGTGTGCATGGTTGCCATACTGTCCATAATCCCTAACCCCCCAGGATCTGTTTCTCCCTTTCCACCCACTCTTCCTTTATAAGAACGATATTATGGGTTAATTTTGACCAAGTGTTTATGACTTACATTAGCGAGCAGGCAGTCCGGATTACAGTTTGCTAATGAATCTGCCGACTGTTGAGGGGGGTGGATGTTTATACATGGCAGTGGTATGACACTTATCAGAGAGCAGGCAGCAGAGGTAGTTTAATCCTATTGAGAGCATTGATAGCTGCTGCTCCACCAGTCACAGTTTCTGGCAAGCTGAAAGCAACACTAGGATGAAACAACTACCACTGTCTGCTCTCTGATAAGTGTCATACCACTGTCATGTATAAATGTTCACCGGATTTACTAGCAAACTCTGGCCTGAGCTGGTTGATAATAGTAAAAAGAACCTGAATCTTTTTTTTTTATTGCTTGTGCATCCCTCTCCCCTTCCTTTCTGTACAGGATCCACCAGTGCAGTACAACAGCGCGTCTGGCAGCGGTAGTTCTGCCAGTGGGTGGGTCTGCCAGGGTTCGGACGTAACACCAGTAGGAAGCAGGAGAGCAGTTTGCTGTTTATCAGGGACAGTGTGAAGACAAGTACCCACCATGTTCTTTTGTTTACCTGCGTATTTAGAGATGTTTGGGGGTGGTTGGTGGTGAGTATGGTAGTTGTGTGTCGTTTGTGTTCTGGAGCCTCATGGAGGCCATTGACAGTGGTGGGTGGACTCACAATGGTTATGGTCCCCCTAATTTATAGGGAGACATGTATGAAAGAAGATGCTTCGAAGTGAATTATCGAGTCTCATTTTCAGTGTATAATGTGCCTGAATGTATGAAAGTGTTTTTTGTGTGATTTGAAATTAGGTCTTAAAGGATGTTTCATAAAAAAGGGCTTTTTGGGGTTTAACTCACATTTTTAAAACACCAATTTTGTAAAATTTTTGGGTTAGTTTTTTTTTTTTAGACCCATTTAAAATTTTTTTAAATAATTTTTAAAAATTTCCCGTTTTACTTTGGCCCAAAACCAATAATCATCTGAACTTCCCCGTTTTTTAAATTTTCAGCATAGCCATTACAGAAAAACCCGGGGTCAACTGAAAGGAGACACCATTGTACAGAAAAACACAGACCACAAGTCAAAAGGAATGCACAGCTCCCCCTCTCCCCCACCCTTCCGTGAAAAACACCAAAGGTCTAGGGGACAGAAACTGTTTAAAAGAATCCTAGGGGCATAAAGCTGCTTTTAAATATCTCTTGACTGCTGTTAAAGCATTTCAAGCAAAAGTCTTCCCCAAAACAAAATTAACGGCCGAGTTGAGAAATCTACAACAAAATGAAGACTGAGGGGAAAAGAATATGGATGGGCTTGTTTTAATAAGTAAAAAAAAAAAATTGGCGAATTTCCCTTTAAGTTCATTGCACCTTGCCTGGTTTTTGGCACATTAGGAATTTAGGCATAAGTAATGCGCCTAAATGTATGGGTTTTAATAGGTGGAAAGAAAAAAAAAGTCATTAGAATAGAGTAGTGAATAGAAATATGGTACTGACTTGTTGGTGCCCCAAGGCCCCAGAAGCCTGTGCCGTGTGGCTTTGCTGTTGTAGAATTAGGGTGAGAGCAGCAAAAATAAATTTAAAAATTTGATGAGTAAAAATTAAAAAATCTGAACTCACGTGGGTTGTTTAAGAAAAATTTAGTCTTAGGTTTTCTTTTTAAATTTAAATACATTTTTTTGGGAAAATTTTTTATATTTTTTTTGGGTATATATTTTTAAATTAATTTTTTATATTTTTTTTATTTAAAAATTTTTTTTTATGTTTTGTAAAAATAAAAATTTTTTTTTTTTTGGGGGAAAATTTTTTTTTTCCCCAAAAAAATTTTTTCCACCCCCCGGCCTCCAGCAAACCCCATTAAAAATTTGGGGCCCCTTTTTCAGTTTAAACCATTTTTTAAACTTCTAGTTTTAAGGGGGCCCCCCCATAACGCCCCCGAAAAAAAGGAGGCCTTTTTTAAAATGCAAATTTTTGGAAAGCGCAAACCCCCCTTTGGGGCTTCACCGGCTGACTTGGCCTTTTCGCGGAAAAAAGGCCGACAAAGCTCCCAAAACGGGCCGGGGGGGGGGGGCGGTGGGCAAAACCCCCCCCCGGCAAGGTGCCGCGGCCGGGGGGGGGGGTTTCGACAAATTTTTGGGAAGCCCCAAACGGCCCCCAAGCCCCACCGGCTTTGGGGGGGAATTTTTTTGGAAGGTTTTTTGGGTTTTTGGCGGGGGCCCCCGGGCTTTTCCCCCAAAACTGTCCGCTTTTTTTGGGGCAGTGGGGGGAAAAGGGGGGGGGGGGTAGGTTGGGAAAAAGGGGGGAGAAAGGGGGGGGCCTCGGGGGCGCCCCCCAAGGGGCAACACCCCGGGGGGAAAAACCCCCAAATTTTTCCCCTTGTTTTTTTTTTTCCCCATTTTTTTTGGGCTTTTTTTTCCGGCCGCCTTTTGGGGGCGCGGAAACCCCGGGGGGCGAAGGGGGCCCCCCCCAAAAGGGGAAACCCCAAAAGGGTTTTAAAAGGCACCAAAAGGAAATTTTTTAAAAATTATACCCAAAATTTTCCAAAAACTAAAAAAAAAATTACTAAAAAAAAGCCCCACAAGGAACTGCATCTTGCCATTTTTTCCCCCATGGTTTTTTTTGTTTTTTGGGCTTTACCAAAATTTTTCATTTTCCTGATTTATTTTTTAATTTGACAAAAAATTTAAAATTAAATGTACCGATCTAAATAGAAATAAATCCTTTAAGGGGGTAAAAAAAAAGATTTTTCCCCCTGAAATAAGTTTTAAAAAACTTTTTTAAAGTTAAATATGTAAAAAAATGGGGAAAAAAAAAAAAGGGAAACGAACCCCTTTTTTTCCTTTGAAGGGGGAGGAAAAATTTTAAAGGGCCGGGGAAAAAATTGAAAAATTTTTTAAAAAAGGTTTTTAAAACCCCAAAAAACTTTTTTCCCAAGAGTAAGAATTTAAATTCCCCCTTAAAATATTTTTTTTCCCATAAATTCCCTAAAAAATTTTTAAAAACATTTTTGCCCCAAAAAATTCCCGGGGTTTGGGGGGCAGCCCCCTTTTCTTAAAATTTTTTTTCCAAAAAAACAAAATAACAGCTTTGCCGATTCCGTTACATGCCTGACACCACCCCCAGGCCTTTGACCACTTTTACATGCAAGTATTTTGCATCAGTATTTGTAAGCCAAAACAAAAAGAGGTAATGAGAACATTAACATTACATCTTTTTTCGTTTTCGGAATACAAACAGCAACATGAAATACTGAAGATTTACATATAAATGCAGCATTACCACTTTTGTTTTTTGAGTGAAAGTGTTGTTAGACGCAGAGAATTCTAATAATTGATATATATGGAATAACTTTTTTTTTTTTCTGCAGTTCTCGAATATAAGTATCGCACTCCAGGACAATTGTACACATAACATATTCCTTTGAATTCAGTACAAATATAATGGCAGGTTATTATTTATCAGGTATTAGCCTTTCTTGGCAAGTCATCTATCAAAATGAAGGCTCAAGAGCCTAGATGTCATAATTTTGCTATTCTTTTTCTCATCCAGCTTTATCCGAGTGTTCCGCCAGGCAGTACAGAAATGTCAAAAATAACGCTGGCGAGTCTGAGTTCGAACACAAACCAAAGTTTTAGAGGTTGTAAAGCACTTTGAAAACCCCATTATTTTCACTGAAGCTCCAGTGGGTATGTGCGACAACTTCAGACAGCTTGTTTGAAATGAATACTGATTTATTTGTATTAAACACTACTGTCTTTTTTCTAGAGATCACTGACGACATCTCTTACACTTTTTGTTATCTTTGGAGATATTGCAGTTTCATCAAAAGATTGTGAATGTGAAAATGTCTTTTAAACTGGATTCACACATCAGCCTTTTTTCCGGAAAAATACAACATGTAATCCTTGACTGATTTATGTATGTCACGGTTCACGCTACGGTCCCCTGCCATGGACCGCCAGTGTGTCGTGCCTTCCTTGTCTTGCCTGTTTCCCTGCTTGCTGCTAGTGGCTCCTTGCACTTAACCTCTAGCACTCGCTCCTGCCTCCTGGGGTCCTGTGTGCGCACTGTGCCTCCTAGGGCGCGTGCGCGGTAGCTTCCTGTCTTTTATTGGTTTCCTGTCCTGCGCACCTTCCTCTTGACCTATGACCCCTGACTATAAGAGGAAGTTCCTGCCTTTTCTCTGGGTCAGTCCATTCTGTAACGGATGCGGCGACAACAGCATACGTTGAAGCGCCGACCAGTGGCATCCGGGTGTGGATACACTGTAGTCACCGCAGGCGAGATGGTATATGGAGAACCACGCCAGGGAGCGGAGTCTAAGGGGCCCCTGGTCTTCACCGGAGCAAAGGCAAGAAATTCCTCTTATAGTCAGGGGTCATAGGTCAAGAGGAAGGTGCACAGGACAGGAAACCAATAAAAGACAGGAAGCTACAGTGCACGCGCCCTAGGAGGCACAGTACGCACACAGGACCCAAGGAGGCAGGAGCGAGTGCTAGAGGTTAAGTGCAAGGAGTCACTCGCAGCAAGCAGGGAAACAGGCAAGAAAAGGAAGGCACGACACGCTGGCGGTCCATGGCAGGGGACCGTAGCATGAACTGTGACAGTACCGCCCCCTCACCAGATACAGGACGGGGATCACGGCAAGATACAGCAAACACAGGACAGCAGAAGATGACAAACATATGGTCAGGAGCGCTGGTGGGCCGAGGGAACTGAACCAGCAACTTAGGGGTTAAATCCAGAGAGGCTGGCAGGAGCTCAGAGATGGACACAGCAACACTGCAACAAACAGCAATGCAATGGAATGACCCAGTGCAAAGGCTGAAACTTCCTCTTATAGTCAGGGGTCATAGGTCAAGAGCACAGGACAGGAAACCAATAAAAGACAGGAAGCTACCGCGCACGCGCCCTAGGAGGCACAATGCGTACACAGGACCCCAGGAGACAGGAGCGAGTGCTAGAGGTTAAGTGCAAGGAGCCACTAGCAGCAAGCAGGGAAAACAGGCAAGACAAGGAAGGCACGACACGCTGGCGGTCCATGGCAGGGGACCGTAGCGTGAACCGTGACAATGTAGAGGATTTTAACTTAACAGAGGCAGTATTCTGATTCTGATGTGGGTTAGCCCCCATTGCAATGGGTGTCAGCATATCTAAAGGGTTCCAAAAACATACTTCTTTATTGAAAAGAGTACATAGAAAGGTAACGTTCTGGCTATAATAATGGCCTTTGCCAAGCAGCTGTCATGCAGGCTACTTGGTAAAGGCCATTATATTGGCCAAAACTTTGCTTTTTTATGTACTTTTTTCAATAAAAAAATATTTTTTGGATCTCTTTAGATATGCTGATGCCTTATAGAATGTTTTTGGATATTTGTGGTGGTAAGCTTGGATTGGCTTCCCTATTGGAGGGTTTTGCATTCAATTAGTTTTGCTAAATTCTGCTTACATCAATCTTTTTCTGAGCTATCAGCAGTACTCAGTGCAAGAATATGTCAACAATGGTTAAATTTCCCTACAGTGCCACCAGGAGACAAATAAAGTATTTTAATAGGCTGTTCTTGCAATACACAAACAGGCAGAGTTCTATAGGGCAACTAACAGATGATCCCAAGTAAGGAACCTTTATTATTTTTTTAAAATCAGACAATCCTCTAGCTTGGTGCATGATAAAATAGATGTCAGCGAAATCAGTGTTTTGAGGGAGACAGAGTCAGATTGGCCCACCAAAATACCAGAGGATCTTGTGGTGGGTCCAAGCTCTAACACAATGATTTACACTTAGGGCAACATGTATGAACGTTAGTGCTGTCAGGACAGTTGTAAATATCTTTAAGGCAGTGTAGAATGTATGAACCTGTTCTTCTGCAGTCCATACATACAGGAGAATTGTAGTGCCAATACGACAAGTTTGGCTCAGGCACCACCTTTAACTTGGTCTGGCTGTTCTAACTGTTCTGTGCCTAGATTTGGCGTCAAAGAATCAGAAATGTGTCTACTTCTATGAATATGATGTGATGGCCCCAGAACGCCCGATTTTTGGCGCACTAAAAAGTGTTCCCCGAGCTTATCGCGCCAAAGTTTGAATGCGGCTGTTTATACATGTATAGAACAGGTCTACTAAAAGTGTTTGACGCCAGATAACTGGCATATCCTCATTCATACGTGCCTCCCCTAACATGTTAGGCCCTAGAGGTCTGGCAGTAGCCACCATTTTTAGAGTTGACTTTAAAATCAATCACTAGATATTCAATCAAGTCTTGTATGTGCAAATATTGAATGAACTTGGACTACCATAAAATACAGTCCCCAGGTTGATGAACAAGATAAGTCTTAGATTGTATAACTTTGTTCTTAAGCTGATTTTGTAATTTGTATTTGTAGTTGGAGCAGGTACATTTTTTAAGTAACTTCACACAATTTTCTTTTTCAGTTTTGGATAATATAGGGAAGGGTTAACACCTCTGTAATGTTTTGCTCTCTGTTCCCCTGGTCAAAAGATTTTACCTCACTTCCTGCCTCTCAAGCAAATAATGTTGGTACCACACACCTTGGTTATATGAGTCTGTGGGGGCTCGGTGGGAGAAGTTTTGTTCCTCTATAAGGCTTCAGTATATCCATGGTACAGCTTGTCTTGAATTCATGAAATGTTTATCATTTATTTACAGAACACATATCGATTAACAGGTATTGTAAATCTCTATGGTGCAACAATCTAGTGAAATACTATAAATGGCAATGTTGTAAACCCAGATATATGTTCAATATTTCGGACTGGGTCGTTCTTCTACCGGTCACATATGAAGAAAGAGTCTGGTGGCACATATGAAGGCAACTACAGCGTATAGGATGCAACACCACTAAATGAGGTTAGGGGAGCCATGGCACCTGGGGCTAAAGTAAATAGGATGTAACTCCTACATTGATATCATGCCCAGCAATAGTCTCTGATCTTAAGTACAAGTCATATGCAAGTTGGATGTTTGTAACTTGTGGACTGCCTGTACTTAGAAACTTCAGCCCAACACTTAAAAGATATCCAGAAATACCTAAACATGAGAACCAGAACACTTCCACATTAAACTTTTTATATGTTGGCCTCTGTATATTATCGTACAACTTAATATTGCAGAAGAATTATAGATTTCATTTAGACCCATTATCATCATTGCCTGCATTTTAATAATTAATCAATCACTTTATATATATATATGTAACATGCCATGTTTTATTAATTCACATCCCCCATTATCAGTTTTTTTCATGAATTTATTTTTCTGCCAAAAAACTATTGAGTAAGAAGCATGTAGAGAAGAGAGACATGAAAGGAGATATATTTCACCAGTGATTCTGGAGCAGAGTTTCAGCTATGCTAGAAAAACACTTGAAATGAACAGATTTCCCTCCAAGCTGCATTGTAGACTGTAGATTGCTGTAATTATCTGTGTCAGTTTTCTATTAAAGCCATTACTCACAGCACTGTATGAAAACCAAACAAGCGAGTACAAATAAGGCATAGACAGCAGCAGCAGAACATCCATATTGACGCAAGAAGGACAAAGACTGACTTTTTTTTAAGAAATGTTCTTTTGTATTCAATTAGAAGGAACCATTGCCATGACTTAATTATTGCATAAGGACATATATCATAATTACACAGATTACAAACATGTTAATTTCAAGCCTACAATCAATATTTTCTTTAATGGTTTGATTTACAGAAGCAAGCAATGATTGAACAAGGTGCGTAAACCACTTAGTGCTCCGTTTACATGTAATGAAAATGGAAAACTGTGCTTTATTCGGCTTCAAAAAGTCATAATTGTGCAATGCTAGAGGTGAGGGCAAAGAACAAGTAAATAAACAGTGGCGTGTAGCACGGTTGGGACAAAGGCGAGGAATATATAAAGAGGAAACAACAGGCAACAGGTTTGCTGGAGAAAAAAACACAAGATAGCAATTTACCGAAACGTCAGATTTCAGCCTCTGCTTCAGATTTTAATTTAAAGCTTGAGAGGAATAATTTACAGCTGAAATTAGGTTATATAAAATGTTGATATGTAAAAGGACAAGTATAGGGAGAAAAGAGTACGTTACCTAAGAGCAGCCAATACTGCATGTAAGATTATAAATTTGTACTAAAAGAATTCCATTGATTTTAATGACTAAAACATTCACCTATTTTCATTAATCACCATCAAAACACCAGAACCCTCACTGATAATCAGGATGAAGAGTGCAATGGCCCCTTCATTGTTCATGGAGGCATAGCAGCCTGTCCATTTGTGCAGCCGTGCTGCATACTATAGTATGTCACTATACTAACGAACAGCAGAGGTCATGAAGGTCTGTTCCCTCTCCCCCAAACTAACATTGGTGATCTATCCTAAGCATAATCCAACAATGTTTAAATCCTATAAAACCCATTTAAAAAAATCCTTTTGACTGTTTTCCATACAGGACAGCACTGCTATTCAGAAAGCAGAATTTTATTACACAATGTGCTGGTCTACTGTTTTGTTAAGTCATATCCATTGTAACAATCTTGTACAACTCCCCTGCGATTCGAAGTATGTATTTAACATTCAGTAGCTATGCATTTGGTGTAAAATACCGTCTTGATATTTCCAGGGTTGGCTGTAAAACAATGTATACAAAAAAAAAGTATTTAGTGGCAACCTAGCAAGTCTTCTTTCCTAAAACTAAAGCTTTTATGTTCTCATAATGGTTATTGTTCTTTTATGTGACATAGTAGTACACTTGTTGGAGCAGCAGTCTTCTCTTTTTATTGTAATTGGGAATATGAAGTTGCACACATTATCGGCCATCTTGGAGACATTGTGGAATTACTTTTGGTCATTTAGTCAGCCAATCGAAATACGAGTATATACAGAATCTTCTTTGCCTCCATTGTTCCTTACTATCTCCCCTTTCATAGTCCTTAATCTTGTTGCTGTCATGGTATTGATGAAATATCTATTGTGTGAACAAAATAAAAATGGAAGTCCACTCTGAGGTACACTGTGGAACATTCATATATCAACCCTGTTAACCACAAATGCTAACTCCTTACCACATGACTTTTCTTTTAAATGGGAGCCTTCGGGAATAGGATATATATAGGATGTGACTTACTTGACCCCAAGCAAGTGGAATTTTGAACCAGTGACTGAAGCTCTTATGTTAAAGATGTAAAGTAAAACTTGACTGTATTTCTAACTGAAAGAAAGACTTAACTCAGTAAATTGTTCCTTAGTTTTATATATTTGTATCATCAGTTCTAAAAAAATGTGGCTTCATGCACCTAGTCTTATTAGTGCATCAGACTTATTAGTGCTTCCTATGGGCCCAACCTCTAACACAATGTAAAAATAAATAGTAGAGCCCCAAAGGTCTAGTAGAAAACAACCTCATTAGGAGCTGACTTTAGAATCAATCAGAAAATATTCTGTTAAACACTCTATGTGCTATGATTAATTTAAAGTGGACTTACAAAAAGTGGCCATGCACCTACCATGTATATACAGAGGGTGGAATAATTTTCCATAGTGGGGCCCAGGACCTTCAGTCTGACTCTTCATTGGACTTTTAATATACTGCATCTAAATCAGACAAGAAAAAAAAAAATCGGGGGCAGATTCCATCAGATGCGATATGTTTGAAGCACTGTTGATAGTGCCTGATGGAGCATTATACAGCAGTACATGGAAGCTGTACAGCTAAATGATATGGAGAGAAAGAACAAAAATGGTATACCAGCTAACAATGTCAAGTACATAAATGCTCCACATTTTAGTATATGCTGCCTGGTCATATGTATACGACAAAGCCATATTATGAACTTGAACAGTGACAGAGTTCCAAGGGTCCCCTGTTTCTAATCAGTAGGCAATCCATGTAATATCATACAGTGTCTCTATGTGAAATGGAGACACAGAGAGTTACAGCATGGGCACAGATTTAATCTTGTGCATAAGCTTGGACTGGCCCACAGGTAAGCGTAGAAAATTCTGATGGGCTCCTGGGTATGCTGAGCCTACGGACCAGGCAGGCTTGGGGCTCTGTTGTACGAAAGGCAGAGAAAGAGAATAAGAAGAAGAGTCATGTGCAGTTGTATACAGTAGCTATAGAGTGGGCTCCCAGAATCAACTCCACTGGCCGGCCCCAAGCATAAACTCTATTAGTGGGCCTCAGGCACCCCAGTCCTATGCTTCATGTGGCCTCAGATCTGCAGAGAGTTTATTTTGACAAGATAAGTAAGCTATCATCAGAAGATCTTGAGTCTCATTTAAATCAATATAACAAAACTCTCATCTTGGGAACCATAAACATTAACTGGCATCATGAAACAACCATCTCTTAATTCAGTAATTACCCTCATCTTGTTTTATTTTATTTAAATTGGGCATAAATAGAGACTATGTATGTACTGATTGAACATAATAAAGTGATAATAGCATATTGGTATCAAGTTTAATGTAGCTTTCTCACTACACAGACTCTGCAGAATGGCAATTGAAAAATTCTCAGTTTGTGTCACCGGTAGTAACACTTTGTAGTGAAATACCATACAGTGCAAATGTAAATTTATGTACTAAACATTCATGTGTTATAAAGTATGAATGTAGTGCCGCAATATCCAATCTTGTTTATAGGGGTTGTTTATTTTTGCTACTCCTTTTTGTTAAAAAATAATAATTAATAATGGAGCACCCCGCTGCTGGATTCTCACAATTCTATGAGGAAACCCAGCAGCAGGTGTTCAATTTCCCTGCAGCACCACCACAGGAGAGATTAAGAATTACACAACGTCTATTGGAATCACTGGGTTGTCAGTGCTATGTAAAGGCAAGCTAGTTTCTCCAAGACATACACTTTATAACTACAAATACATAAATGTCCTGAAGGATGGTAATCTCTCAAAAGGGTTTTGTTATCATAAACATTGATGGTATATCGATAGGGTATTCCATCAATGTCAGATAGGTGCGTATCCCAGAGGTGGGACATGCACCTATCACCAGAATGGGCCCCTGAAACTCCCTGCTCTGAATAGAGAAGTGGCTACATCTCCAGTCAAAATTGAGAGTTTCGGGAACGTGTTCTGGAGACTGGTGCAGGTTCCAGAGATGGGACATACACATATCGGACAATGATGGCATATCATATCGATAAACCATTATTGTTTGTGATTGTAAAACCGCTTAAACTTTTACTATCCTAATAGATTATTTTAATGGATTTTGTAACCAGAAAATTTAAAAGGAGGTTTTAAAACCATTCTTTCTCCAAAAACAGCATGAAATGTGTCCGTAGGTTGTGTCAGGTACTACAGTTCAGCTTCATTAAAGCCTTATATCATATTCAACCTGTGTGTCATTTTTGGAAGAAAACAGCCATATTTTTCTAACCCTGTAAAACCATTTTAAGTTTGTGTATTTTATTAATCCCACTTATAACCAAAGTCCTTCATATTCCATTACTATACCATAAGACCTGTATCAAGAAGTTTTAATAAAAATTAAAACAAAATCCATGATTTCAAAGACAGTAATATAGCTGTTATACAAAATTAGTTACTTTACCATTAAACACATTATATGAAACTTTTTTTTATTATTACCATAGCAAAGATTAGTTACTTATCAAAGTTTTGCAAACAATTTCTACTGCACAAGGCCTATATAAGTATCTACACACATATAGAAAACAAAAAGACTGGCCAATCAGATTAATGCATTCATAGATCTGTATGTACAACACAGAAAAGTAATTTCTTAGGGTCCAGTATTTGCTGTAAACAAAATTATATCCGATGCATCTTACGGCATTATGGCCTTATTGATAACAAAGAACTCAGGATTATATTTTATATCCCATTAAGTCTTATTCCAAGTGGCTCCACAAAATTTTTCAAAACTTATTGTTGGTTTAGATATTCACAGTTGAGCATTTTCTTAAGTTTCTTGCTTTCAATATAATACATAGTGTTAGTGCCAGTCAAAAGACTGATTAACCATTTGGTAGAACCTGTGATTGTGTTCTCTGAAGTAAGAGTAAGCTGCTCAAGGACAGTTTCATTCACTAGAGGGTGGGGGCGCCCTTTAGACTCATGTAAACACCTCTCTCTCCCATCACTTCTAATGCAGTAGAATCCCTTGGTTTGGTTAAAATAAAAATTTGAAGACAGGATTTTAGGAGGGAGGTTGAGAAACCTCTCTACCTTCTGCAGTTCGGTCAAAGGTGTTTTTATTAAGGTATTACCATCCACTATATGAATCTGATTCAAGTGAAAGTATTTCAGCCATCTCTCCATATGCACATCATACAAGCTCCTTTGGATTGCCTTATATTTGGTATTAAGTGCACCATTTTTAATCACTATGCCCTCAAAGGGTTGTACGGGCTTGTGATTTTCAAGTCTGTTGTAGTATACTTGGGTGTAATCCGATATGACCCTCTCTGTTGGATCTCTCAGAATAAGAAGCAATTTAATTGAGCTGTTCATGCTATGAATCCTTTCCGGTGCCTGCAGAGATGTGAAATAGCCTGGCGTTTTCTCAATAGTAATTTGATTTTCAAATGAGTATGGCATTAGACTTCTGTACCACTCAATCCCTTTGATGTAATTCTCATCCCAGTCAAAGAAATGTACTTCTGTTGCAGCTACTGCAATGTTGGGGTGAATATCCAACATCTCTAGCAAAGCTCTGGTCCCACCTTTTCGTACTCCAATAATAATAGTCTGCGGTGTTCGACGAGTTGTACCTGGAGGCTGAGTAGAAAATAAGAATTGTTCACTTCTGTTATATATTTCTCCCACGTCAGTCTGTAGAGCTTCTAAGAGAGAACTATTTGTAGGAAGTGGGTAGTCAAAAGGAGCTGCCTGACACTGGGTCAGTAGGGGGGAACAAGGCCCAAAATACGGGGCCCTGGAGAGAGAAATTTTCCCGTTCCCAAAAGGGGCAAAGTTGGGGCTGGTTTAAAAAAATGCACTTAAAAGGGTTTGAAAAACCAAAAAGGGAAAGTCGACTGGAGGTGGGAAGGGGGGTCCCGATACATTGTTGAAATATAAAAACTTTCATTCAAATTTAAAAGGTTTTTTAAAATTAAAAAAAAGTTTTCAAAAAACCTCATTTCAAGTTGATGTTTAAAAATTTAAAACTACCCTAAAAAATTTTAAAAAGGAAGGTTGTTTAGTTTGGGTTTAATCTAACGGTAGAACAGTCCCTAATAATAATAAATGAATTACAGGGCATACCACTGCTGGGACCCCTGTGATTAGCTAGAATCTGTGGAAAAACCATACAATTTGGGAATGATGGACCCTCAAGAGTAACATGCTCTATGTTAGAACCATCATCTAACAGAATGAAGAGTAGTCTATGAACTCAATTGAAAGATAGGGTGTTTTAAAAACTAGGGTTTTCCAAAATTTTGCACTTTTAAATTTTCAAGGGAATGGTCCAGGTCCGCTGGGATATCTCTAGAGGGTTTCTCACAGTATAGATAAGAAAAATCTATTTACCTGAGGTGGGACACAAAAATTTGGGACCATTTTTCTGGGGTTCCCAGTAGTAGGACACCTATGATCAGTGTATTGTCAAGAAAAACTGAATATCCAAGGAAGAAAAACCCTTAAACGGGGTTCTCCGGGAAAAGAAGAAGAAATACATAAACTACATGTCATAATGAAAAATTCCCTAAATGCCTTTAATTAGAAAAGTCTGCTCATTTTGTCTAATGGATAATCATTATAGCAGTAGAAAATGGCCATACTAGAATGCAGAGTACAGAGGTAGGACAGGCTCTGAGTTACTTCCTGGTTAGGCTGACTGACCTAACTGAGCATGTGTGCTATAGTTGTCTGAAAGACTTGTGGTGTGGGGGGAGGCACGCGTGTAAAAAGGGAAGAGCGTTTCAAATAAAAGTGTGCATTTACAGTGCCAAGCAAAAGTGTAACAATATTTTGAACGCTTGGCTTTCAGGCTCCATATCTCACTATCCACTACAGCTTTCAACGTGAAACTACCATAATTTTATAGACAATATCTGACATCTCAACATCAATTTGACTTGAAAAACTATGTGAACGAATGTTGGGGTATGGCGGGAAATTTTTTCCTTTGGCATGGTTTTGGGGGATGGTTCTATCTGCAGATTGCGGATTCGCTTGTACCCCTCAATCATTGAAATGCACAACTTTCACTGGGTCGAAGATTGTGCCTGTTTTTTGTAACACTGGTGGTGTAAAAATCCGCCCACGAAAATCCTTCAATTAGCTACTGACGGATTTTCTATCAAAGTTATTGGGGAAAGGTTTTTAAAGGGAACCTGCCCCCCTTGCTGAGGGCCACGGGCAACCCCCCCCACCACTTCCCTTATTTTTAAATGTGTTTTTTTTAGAGAAAAATTTATTATATATTTCCCCCCCCCCACTAGAGGCTAGCCCCGCCAATTGACAGTTTTAAATGTTTTCCCCTTTTCAAAGTAATAGGTTTGTCAGTTGAGGTGGGGGGGGGCTAGCCCTCAGAGGGCGGGGTTTTTTAAAAAACTGACCTTTGAAGACCCTTCGAAGACTTTCTGGTGAAAACTGCAGATTTGGCATTAAAAACACAAAAAAATACAGCATCTTACAGAATAAGGACACAGCGCTGGAAACGCAGGTCTGCACTGGCTTTGCTGTCCTCAGCCAGGGGGGCAAAAAAATGTGAAAGGGGCTCTTTAAAAGTCGGGTTTTTAGCAACTTTCAAAACCAAAAAAAAATCGAAAATCCCTCTGAAAAACCGCGTGTGGGGAATATCCTTAGTGTTTTGCTCTAAAAAAAAATTCGGGTTTTATGTTTTTTTGTATTTCTTAAATCTAACACTGCCGAATCCTTCTGGGCCTTGATCAGATTAAAGCATGTCTTGACCGAAATTGCCCCCGGTCTCTTCTACATATTCCAATGTTGGGTTATTGGTCGCTCATTGGGTACAAATACAGCTATTTTCTTCAACTCTACCCCTGTGTTTGATTGGGTTTAGGGTGTGGGTTTGTGGGGGCCCAAAATCCAAAACTCTACTTATTGTCTTAAACCCATTTTTTGCCAATCTTGACATATGCTCGGGTCATTGTCCGCGGAAAAACTATTTCAATTTATACCTAAATATTTGAGTGTACGAAGTAACCATCTTGTAGAATAGTCAATATCTCAGTTTGAGACACATCAATCCTGGTCAAGTATTAAATGCCTTTGGTGAAAATAACCCCATATCATCAGGCTCCCTCCACTGAACTTGACAGTTCTTTCAATTTCTCGATGCATTACCTCCTCTTTGCCATGATTCTTCTAGACCCATTTGCACCCATCAGAGCCCAGTCTTATTGACTTTCATCTCATCACTTCAAATTACCCTTTTCAATCTTTTTACTGCCCATTTTCTACTTTTTTGAAAAATTCAAGCCAATGTTTTTTAGAAAATTTTTTTAAGTTGAGGTTTCTTCACCTTTTTTAGGCCACCATTCCAGACTTGCGTAATGCGTGTTTGCATGGACATCTGTGATCTCACTATTATGAAGCAAATTAGCCTCCTCCACTACTGTGTGTGTCATGCCAAAACTGATAGACCTTGTGATGAGTCGACTTTTTGCTCGATATTTTTCCCCGGATTCCCCCTCTTGGCTTTTGGGAAGAAGGATGGATTAATTTCATTTTTTTCCAGCTGTCATGGCACTCCTATAATGGCATTTGGCAATTTTCTTGGTCAAGAGATGCTATCAATGCGCTGGATGATGTTTTCTTTTCTGGGAAAACTTTTTTCTGCTCCCAATTTAAAACCAGTTTCTGCACTTGGGGAACAACCAATAAAACACAGGAACTATTTTAGAATTTAGAAAGGTTGTAATTTGTAGTATACAAAAAAAAAAGAAACTCCACCCCGGGAGCAAAAAAAGTACAGTTTTATGTAGAGATACCTGGTGGTTTCTTTTAAAATGACAACAGTCTTATTTTCAAAGCTGTAGAGGATGGTGAGATATGGAGCCTGAAAGTTAGAAGTTCAAAACATTGTTACCCTTTTGCTTTGCATTGTAACAATGTTAGTAGTTCACACACTGTATTGCAACATAGATTTACTGCTTATCTTTAGTATTCCTCCATTATATGTTTTTTATTTTTTTTGGGTTTTTTACAAACCCCCTTTAATAATTTTTCTAAACAATTAATAATTGATAAAAAATAAATCAATTCCTTAATTAGTGCCCAAAATGAGTGGCATAGGAAATCCGCCCTCTACATTAAAGTGTTCTTCAAAGCTTCAGGGATTATTTTCAACATCATTTAGTCTTACTTTAATGATACCCAGTATGGGTTTATCACTTAAGAAAAAATGTAGTTTAACATTGAACCAGAATCTGGTTCTATCCATTACATATTTTTAATTTTATTTTGCATTGGAAAGACTGTTCACATCATGGTGCTCTCTGCAGAAATACTAAATATATCTATACCATGGATACCTATAATGGTAATTATCACCCACAGGGACCTATAATAAAGGAAAAAAAAAATATATATTTTTTTTTTTTTTTGGACAATAATGACAATTTTATTTTTCCTGGCAGCTTAAAGCTTTTTATGTTCTGCTTAATGGGGCCTGTTTCAGATGCCATTTCGCAGTGTAGGCCATTTCTACAAAAAAAAATATGGTTTTTAAATAATAGATTTTTATTCTGTAAGGGAATTTTTAAAATCGTTTTATACTTTAACTTTTATGTCAGCAGCCCTCATACATGTACATGGGAGCACCCCCAAACTTGAGAGCATTAGGTTAAACCCCTCAAATCTTAAATGTGCAGTATTCTAAAGGAAATAAGTTATGACTAAGAACTCTACATCAGAGGAAAACAGTCAGCAGTCTAAGAGTTTAATTTATTTTTGGGGATTTTGGAAAAAGTGTCCACTACTGCCTAACATTATTCAGACTGAGTCAGCCGTCACTTGTCAAACTCTCTTATTTTCAAGACGGAAAGTATCTATTTTTTACTTCATATAAAATTTTCCTCAACTTCACTGCCTGTCAATCAAAAACATGAACTTTGAGAAAACAACTATCTGAGATGCAAAAACAAGGATTCAGCACATACAGTATACCACAATACACCACTGTGTCACTCATTCTGTAAATCAAAAGATTTATTTCTAAAGCACTTAACAGAGCAACCAAAAAGCTTAAACTTTTCAAACTAATAAGAACAATATTAAAAGAAACCAAAATGTTCACCTTCAAATGCACTTTTACATTTCATATTTAATCCAGATGCAAGTTAATAATGTGCAGTTACAATACAACTCTATTAATCTCCAACGGATGCAAAATAGCCGGTATTAACCTTCTAGAGCTTTATTCAGCTCCTGCATATGCGTTTTTGGATACGTTGTTTGGATGCATTTTTCAATGTGTTTTTCATGTAATGATAAACGGATCCAAAAATGGATCCAACATGCCGTATGAACATACCCTTAACCACTACTGACTAAGAAAAATAATTAAGTACTTTCAGCAAGGGCTTAAAGGGGTTTTTCAACATAAAGGGACAGTTAAATAAAGGCTTTTTCTAACTACATTGGTCAGTAGATTTTACTTTAGTCATGAGATAAGAGCATTTTTTATGTGCTCTGACGTACACACAGGTTTCTATGGTTACTTGCATACCAGACTGATGTCTGTTATCTAATTAGCTGAGTGCAGCGACATCTGTTATCTGATTGGCTGAGAGCAGAGGGCAGGGAGAGACGTCACTGATGGACTGAGATCAAAGCAAACTAA
Organism: Phyllomedusa bahiana; assembly: GCA_025379985.1. Classification (NCBI taxonomy): domain Eukaryota; kingdom Metazoa; phylum Chordata; class Amphibia; order Anura; family Hylidae; genus Phyllomedusa; species Phyllomedusa bahiana. Next base: position 2,082 of record JAODAL010058770.1, on the reverse strand, counting down.
TTAAATATAACAAGAATAGCTTCACTAAACAAAAGGTAGATGTTGTATGAGGACTGAAAAGCATGACTCTATCTGTAATCTTGTTAGAGATAACAATCTCTTGCACTGTCAGAGTAATGGCTCACTGGAAGTTTAATATGCTTAGCACTGCTGTAGAACCCCCCACAGCCTGAGGAGACAGAGAGTTCAAAACTGCTAAAACACTGTGACACAGTGTGGTGAGAAAATAAATACCTTCAACCCCTTCTTAGACCCCTTCAACTGCCATTTTGCCCTTAGAGAGGGGGGCCCTATTCTTTGTGCAGAGCACACTCTCCAGAACAAATTTTCAATGTACGCTACTGACATCCAGTATATGCTTTAATAATGAAAAAATTGCAATAAAAAGAATAATGTTCCCCGGGAATATAATTCTGATATAATTTCTACCTAACTAGACATTCATGGAATATCTTCCTGATAAAAATGACGTCAATATTACATAATAATATGCAAATGTAGATCACTGGGAAACCTATTGTACATTCAAGATGTGCCTTTCGGTTTCTTTCCTGCAATATCGAAGTATGTATGTGTGCTGTACCAGAGCCGAGTAGTGGTTTTAACGTAATGATTTAACTAAAGCCTTAGTAGTTTTGGACAAAGACCTCTGAGCCCTGAATGTCAGACCTAAGATCCGTGTACACAAAACCCAGCAATAATGTACCGTGTAATAATATTCTAGCCTCCTGGAGACATGGTGAAGTGCTGTAAAGTACTGCGGCTGTAACATTGCAGATCTCTTTGTTCACTGGATTCAAGAATAGTTGATACCTTCTGACCTCATTTCTCATCAGGACACTATATGCTGAGTGTGCTTGACAACTAGAGAGGAAAAGGCGGACAGCTTTTATTCAACTAAATTCTACATGACAGACCCCAAGCAAGCAGATTGGTTACAAACACGTACAGCTCACACCTCCTCATATGCAAAACAGTTCCAAAAGGATTTTAACATGATGTTAGACAATGGGTTCAGCTTTCAAAATTAGGTCTGCATTTTTGTAGAGAGTTTTAGACAAAATAGAGTATGTGGTAGTAGACGGACAGATCTCCCAAGCTTCCCTCTCTTGGAGCGACAGTCCCTATTTTTGACTCAACTCCCTCTGTCCCTCTTTATCTATCAAATGTCCTTGTTTTTGACTTTATAAATAAAGTTACATTAATAAACTTAGTCAATTGCTCCCCAATGTATATGTTACTTGATAGTTTGTTGCAGTTTGGAACATAAAAATTTCTATTTGGGACATGTATGAAATCTGTCTTGGTCTAAGACTTTCTTTGTTGCCCATAGCAACCAATTAGAGCGCCCGTTTATTTTTTCAGAGCACTATATGAAATGTGAGGGGTGCTCTGATTGGTTGCTATGGGCAACAAATAAAGTCTTTGACCAAACGTTTTCATACATGTCCCAAATAGAAATTTTTATGTTCCAAACTGCAACAAACTATCAAGTAACATATACATTGGGGAGCAATTGACTAAGTTTATTAATGTAACTTTTCATACATGTGGCCCTATGTTCATATACTTTTGTGCTTATTTGTAAATGGAAATCTATCGAAGTGTATAAATCTACATAAATAAATACTAGTGTTGAGCGATTATAATCGACAAAGTTGAAATCGGCGCGGTTTTTATGTTGATCGGAATTTTTTGATCACGCGATAATTTAAGTGAAAATCTGCGCATAATCTATTAATATCGCGCCATTTTTGGCGCTTCCTGTCAATTTGGCGGCCAGCAAATCAGCTTAGAGAATAGAGCAGGGTGAGCTGGGTGTGTGGCGTCATGACTGAGATGTGTATGGTTGTGATTGGCTGGAAAAATCACATGACCTCGTTTTACAGAGAACAGCCCTTCCTGTTCAGCATCAGTGTGCGTCTGGTCTCATAAGAGCAGATGTGTGCTAGGTCCCCTCTCAATACAGCTCAGCAAAACGTTCTCTTTTTTTCACACAGACAACTTCTTTTTGCTGTGAACTTTGAACATAGGTAGATTAGAGAATTTCCATTTTTTTTTCTTAGGCTGAGAATTTTAAAG
>JAODAL010058769.1:0-21894 GCA_025379985.1 Phyllomedusa bahiana | reverse complement strand
TAGGGGGGGACCCCGACGATACCAAATTGGGTATTTTAAATTATTTTTGATCTTTTTGGGGGCGTTTTGGCGTTTGTAAAGGGGAAAAGGGCGAATTTTTTTTATTTTATTTTTCGTGTTTGTTTTTACTTTTTTTTCACTTTTTTACTTTTTCACATTTTTTTTTTTTCCCTTTCCCCCCAAGGGGATTTGAATGAAGATCTTCAGATCCTCATTAAAAGGGAAACCCGTCATTTTGTTGCTTAAAATGGTTCCTAGGGAACTTGTCGTCACGATGCCGGGCACCCCAAAGGGGCAACGGGGGCATCGTGCGTCACAGAAAAACCCGGGAAGGGCATTCTTCCCTTCCCGTGCTGTCAGAAAGCAGGAGCTCCGTTGCGCCCCCGACGAGCGCAGGGGAGTCCTCTCCTGGTCTCTCAAAAATTATTGGACCTATCGGTCGCGTAATTGGGGGTTAACCGCCCCAAACCCCCCTCCCCGGAGCAATTTGGGCGGGGCCGAGTGGCGGTGTCAGCTAATATACAGCTGACATACCGCGCCGATCGCGCAAACTCTGTTTTAAAGGTTCGCGCTCCTAGGACGATCTACGTCCAGGTGCGTAACCCCCAAACGACCTGGACGTATGCATAGCCCAAGGGTTTTTTAAAGGGGGTTAAACCAGACACCCAAACAGTCTCTATCACAAAAAATTCTAAAGTACCCTTAAAGGGGTTGTCTCCACAAGTTTTTTTCACAGCCAAGTCACCCTTTTAGATCACTTTCCTGGTCGGCTGGGGGGGGTTCTACGCATGATTAACTTCGCTCTCTGTTCCTTTGCTGATTCTGTTACAGTGAAATTTGTGGAGGGTTTTAAAAAGGGGCACAAAGGTAAGGCTTTAAAGGATGAAGACTGGTCAATAAGGAACGTAAACGAGCTCCTGTCTATAAGATGAAGAACACAGCAGGGAGGAAATTTTACCTACCCGCCAAATTAAATTCTGTAAGAGTAGAAATAGGTGGGCTGGGAAATGGGGGAAACTTGATACACAAACAAGTGATAAAAATTCCTCTAACTCTAAAAAAAAACAAAAAACAAACAGAATTCTTTGGTAGTAATCTTTATTTACCTTTGCCTGCGTGTTTAAAGCTAATCAATGAAACAGGAATATCCTTTTTAAATTTCCAATAATTTAATAACCTTGAGAACCCATGGCCCCAGAAATAACGAGGGCGGGGGAAAACCTAAGAATAAGAGATATATATAAGAACTGTAGGAACTCACAGACTGACTAAAACTAACTACACAAGGCAAAACTAGACAGAACAAGGTATTAAAAAACCAAGGTTCTAGATAAGTAGCAGTGACGTAGCAGCAGGGGTCACAGTGGTCGCATTTGTGACTGGGCCCCTGAGTCAGGGGGGTCAATAGACCTAGCTTACCACTCATCACTGGGTCACATAGACCAAGCGATTGCTACCGCTGACTACATGATGCAGGCAGTGGTTAAGGCAGAACAGCCAGGATCTTCTGATCACAGCCATTTAGCCCTACAGATGCTGCAACATTGCACTACCTGCTTCACTCCCTGTACTAGGCCATAAGCCTATGGCTATACTTATGGCCCTTTAAATTCTGGAAGCAGTCTCCCAGAGCAGGCACTGTGATGGGGAGAGGTGAGCATTTTTTTTTTTCCGTTTTAATAGCGGGCACAGTATACCTACCTACCTACCTACCTACAGGGGGGAGGCCCTTTATGCCTACCTATCTACTGGGGGACAGTATATACTGTACCTATGTTTCGACTGTGGGGCCTATGTACCTACCTACTGGGGACCCTATATACCTACCTACTAGAAAGGATCCTACATATCTACCTACATGCTGGAGTGCCCTTTATATCTACTTACTAGAGGGTCCTTTGTACCTACTTATTGAGGGGCCTATCTACCTACCCACTGGGGGCCCTGCTTATTGGGCGGCCATTTATACCTACCTGTGGGGCCCTTTATACCTTTCTACTAGGGGACCCTACATACCTACCTACTGATGGGAGACTTACATATCTGCCTACCTACTAGGGGTACACTTTATACAAGCCTATCGACTAGTAGGCACTATTTAGCTACCTATTTGGGGGTTTTATATACCTACCTACTGGGGAGACCCTATATAGCTACATACTGAGGGGACCCTAAATACCTACCTACCTACTTAAAGGGTCTTTATAGCTATCTAATGTTGGACTATAAACTTTCCTACCTAATGTGAGAACCTTTATAATTATCTACGTACTGAGCTAGCCTAAATGCCTACCTATCTACTAAGGGGCCTATATACATACTGTGGGTCTACCTAATGGGCGAATATATCTCATCACCTACTGAGTGGATCAATATACTTATGGAGGGGGCCTATATACCTACAATCTGATGGTACCTATATACTTACCTACCTACTGAGGGACCTGTAAAGCTACTTAATGCAGCCCAGCTATATATCTAGCTATTTAAAGGGAACCTGTCACATAGATTATGCCACCTTTGCTGAGGGCAGCACAAGCTAGTGTCCGACATGCTGTTCCCAGCGCTGTGTCCTTTATTCTGTAAGATGCAGCAGTTTTAGAGCATTTACCCCTTAAATCTTATTCATTAGCAGGTGTTAGCTCCACCCACCAAAGGCTAGCTCCACCCACTGACAGTTATTCACATGTTTCTATCTCTTCAAAGTAATAGGTTTGTCAGTTGAGGTGGGCGGGGCTAGCCTCTGTTTGGCCATGTTTTAAAAAAACGACCTCCCGAAGGACTCTTCGAATGATCTTCTGGCTGAAAACTGCAGATTTGAGTATTAAATACACGAAAACTAAAGCATCTTACAGAATAAAGGACACAGCGCTGGAAACAGCAGGTCGGACACTAGCTTGTGCTGTCCTCAGCCAGGGGGGCAAAAACTATGTGACAGGTTCTCTTTAATGGTGGCTTATCTACCTAAAGGGGGCTTACATACCTATATACCTAATGGGGCTACATACCTCTATACCCCACAAAGAATTTTACTTTTGGAGGAAATGTGGGTGGGACAAGAGGAAACAGATGCTTTGGCTGTGTAACTTGTTTTCCTTTTTTTCTGCCTCTTGGCCCCATTTCAGATGAATCTTCTTCTATTGGACAATCCCTTTAAGTAGAAATAATTTTCCATGGCACGGTACACCACAAAAAAAAGGGAAAAGAGGAGAAAGAATAAATAAAAAGCAGAAAAAAGGAAAGAAAAAGGAGGGATGGGGAGCTGAAAAAAGGAAAGAAAAGAAAAACCAAAAGTTCTGCAACCCCTTAAACCCTCCCTCCACACACAACTTTGATAATGTCAGGTTTATTTTCAATTACACTTTATTTAAATGCTGTTTCCTACGCTTATTAATCCCAGAGGAGGACTTGGACAGGTGATTGTCTGATCACTTAGATAATTCATTGTACTCCAGTGTATAACTCCTTTCATAGGCAGGACTATTGAGCCAATGGGGTGACAGCGGAGTACAGGAGTATTCTTCTCTCAAATTCTTACATATAGCAGGTATCTTCCTATAGTGGTGTGCATTATATTGTCTGTACTCTATGATCATGTTTTGTGATCTGCAATGTGTTTTGCAACTAGTTATCCAGGATCTTGATTAGGGAATATTCTGTTTTTTATCAATCTTGTCTTGTTAGTTTTTGTCATTGTGTTTCCATCTGGAGATCTTGGATATCTCATTTTTTTCTTAATTTGGCAACAGAGAAAGATCAGTGGTGACTGGTGTTAGGAATAGGTCTTAGTAAAGATTTGGGGTAAATTAGAAGTTTATATTTGTCATTCCTTTTCTTCCAGATTGAAGCTGTTCATGTTATTATCCTCATATTTGCCTTCATCTATTATGCTATCCTTCAGCCAGAGCCATCTTTACAGCATTATGGGCGCCTGGGCATAGCAGTGCAGTGGGCCCTGTCCAAATACATAACATTGAATCAGGCCATACCTCTAGCCATGCCAAACATGACACCACATGAAGCCATGCTTTTAACCACCCCTATATACCTATATCACCATGCCACCTACATCGGGACACCTCACTGACATCTTGTAGGCAGCCATCAGTCTACAAGACTAAATGACAAAGCAGGAAACCAATGGTTTCCTGATCCACAGTGGTTTTCTGCTGTTTGCACATCCTAACAACACACAAATAGTTAAATAAACAGCCCCAACCCAGTGATCCAGAGCATGTGCTCTGGATTCCTGGGAAATACTTTTACCACCTGGGGCCCCCTCAGCATGTGGGGCCCCCGGGCAACTGCATAGTGTGTTCAATGGATAAGATGGCCCTGCTTCAAGCTAATCTAATGGTGAATGTCTCTTATGATATTGTGGTTGATGCATACTTCATACATTGTTTACTGAGACTGCTAGGTTGACAATAATTGAGCTCTATTGAAGTCATATGAGGTACTTTTAAGGACATAGGAAAATTGGCTGCTGTAAGTTTTAGCCAGCTTCTATAGACATCAAATTATTCAGAATATTTGTTAGTCCAGCATGAAGTAGATAAAATGTTGCGGGTTTTAAATGAGGATCATGGGCATAAAAGCATCCTTTCCATATATGTTGCTGTCAGCTATCAGTTCAGCTGGAGAAAAAATAGTAGATGGTGGCGCTTCAGATCTAATGAATAGACTGTCCTGGTCTGCTAGAGTGAGACACATTCTATCTCTTTCACATCCTTTTATTATTATTATTATTTATTTTATAGCGCCATTAATTCCATGGCGCTGTACATTCAGGGGGTTACATACATAACATAAGTCAAACATTTACAGTAGTGACAATCTCTGACTAACAACAGGTACAGAGGGAGAGAGGGCCCTGCCCGCGAAGGCTTACAATCTACAAGGAAGGGGGAAAGAGACAGAAGGTAGGGGCAGACATGTTCGTGGAGTGAAGTGACAGTGGTGTTATTCTAGGTTATAGGCAATCCTGAAGAGGTGGGTTTTCAGATTGCTTTTGAAGCTGGTGAAAGTTTGGGAGAGTCTGATGTGTTGGGGCAGCAAGTTCCAGAGTATGGGGGAGGCACGAGAGAAATCTTGGAGACGGTTGTGTGAGGAGGTGACAAGAGGAGAGTGGAGAAGAAGGTCCTGAGAGGAGCGGAGGTTGCGTGAGGGTGAGTATCTGGAGATTAGAGCAGAGATGTATGGAGGGGAGAGGTTATGGAGAGCCTTGTAGGTCAGGGTCAGTAACTTGAAATTAATGCGCTGGGCAATGGGAAGCCAGTGTAGGGATTGGCAGAGGGGCGAGGCAGAGGGAACCCATCATGGGGTTTATTATGCCCTAGCTGAGAGCACGATCTGATGGAGAGAGAGGCGCTGAGTTATGTGATATATAAAGTTATATGATCCAGAGATGGCTTTCTTAGTAAAAATTGGAGTAAATCCTATCACCTCCAGAGAAACCTCATGAAGTAACAAAAGACTAAAATACAAACACTTTCTCAAATATGCTTCAATGGGAAATCCAAAGCATATCACCTGTAATTCAGTTTAAAAAAAAATAAATTCGCTGGCCCTTTAACACAGATCTGAAGTCGGGCCAAGTCGGCACATGACAGCTTGAAGGATCACTATGTTGACAGTTGTGTGAGAGTAACTATTTCTGAGCTGGGAGAGTCCACTGTGCAGGGGAACGCCTGTAAGCCTACATCATGTGCACACTAGAGGCAGTTTAATACAGATGCCTGTGTGCTATGGACGAGGCTGAAGTAGCAGGTAACCTCTGTCACATTATGTTCTCAGTGTCCTGTGCCTGCATTGTATGTTTAGTGAAAGACTCAGATTACCCTGTGTCACGGACGCCCCTGCGACCACTGTCCCGGGTCGCAGGCACGCCCGTGCTCCTACACCGAGTGGAGCCCCGTCCCGCACGTCGGGTTCGAGGTCCGCTCACCTCCCCGTCCCCGCCGGTGTTCACTTACCCGGCCGTGCTCCTGCTCAGCCTGTCTTAGTCTCCCGGCGTGTGGCTCCGCCCCTAGGGGCGCGCGCGTGCCGGCAGTTTGAATTTAAAGGGGCAGTGCACCGGTAATTGGTCATTGCCGGGCACTGCTCCTATTTAAGTCCGGCCCTTCCTGCCGGCCCTCGTCGGATCCTTGGTGTATTTTCTCATGGTGAAAGAGTTCTAGAGTGTTCCTGTCTTGCCTTACTGTGTACCGACTGTCTGCCTACATTTACTGTCTACGAACCAGAGCCGCTTGTCCTGACCTCCTGCCTGTCTACATCTACGAACCAGAGCCGCCTGCCCTGACCTCCTGCCTGTCCCCGACTACAAGCCTGCCACCGATTCTGTACCTCGTTACCCCTGGCCGCCACCGCAGGCAAGCCCCGCCAGTGGTAGTGACCTGGTGGACTCCTGCCGCAGCAAGACCATGCCGCTTTGCGGCGGGCTCTGGTGAATACCGGGAGCCACTTAGATTCCACTCCCTGGTGTGGGCTGACGCCATCGCCTGCGGTGGTCCAGTGGATCCACCTCCAGACCGTTACACCCTGTACAAGCAGCTATGCCCTCAGCTCCCCCGGCACAGTTTGATATCTCCAACAGAAGTATTAAGGATTTCCTCAGTTAAAAAGTGAAAGTAAAACCTGTCATCTTGTAATACTGAAGGAAATCCTCCGAATTGCTAATGACATGTATTTGCGACAACTCTTCTAATTTCATCTACTATCAATTTTTGTGTGGAGGTTATAGGTGCTCTTTAAGAGCCGGTAGAAGTTCTGTTGACCCCCACCCATATAAAGTGACTGATAGAAAATCAAGTACTGTATGTGGGTGGAGCAAGCTCAGCTTCTCTCCTCTATTATATAATCCTATATATCACAGAGCTCAGCTTCTTTCCTCTATCATATAACCCTACATATCACAGAGCTCAGCTCCTCTCCTCGATCACATAACCCTATATATCCCAGAGCTCAGCTCCTCTTCTCTATCATATAACCCTATATATCACAGAGCTCAGCTCCTCTTCTCTATCATATAACCCTATATATCACAGAGCTCAGCTTCTCTATCTTATAACCCTATATATATTCCAGAGCTCAGCCTACTCCTCTATCAAATAACCCTATATATCACAGAGCTCAGCTCCTCTCCTCTATATATAACCCTATATATCACAGAGCTCAGCTCCTCTCCTCTATCATATAACCCTATATATCACAGAGCTCAGCTGTTCTCCTCTATCATATAACCCTATATATCACAGAGCTCAGCTCCTCTCCTCTATCATATAACCCTATATATCACAGAGCTCAGCTTCTCTCCTCTATCATATAACCCTATATATCACAGAGCTCGGCTCCTCTCCTCTATCATATAACCCTATATATCACAGAGCTCAGCTCCTCTCCCTCTATCATATAACCCTATATATCACAGAGCTCAGCTCCTCTCCTCTATCATATAACCCTATATATCACAGAGCTCAGCTCCTCTCCTCTATCATATAACCCTATAAAACCACTTAGATGCCACGGCAAAGATGGCCGCAGCATCTAAATAAATGAGAAACGGAGTGCCTTCGATTTGGGCACCTGCGCGAAATTGCGGGCTCCTAATCAGTTAACATGGCAGCTGGAAGCCTTGTGAAGGCTTCTGTCACTGCATTGTTCCCTGTTTTACTACCCCTCGCCCCAGGCAGGTTCTTTCTACACCCTAATGCATTGTGTTACAACGCACTATGCTGAGTAAAAGATCGCACCACCTAGTAGTGAAGTACCCCATGGGGACTCAAAGTAAGAGTACAAAAAAAAAAATGCGTTAATAACTACTCTAAAGCTTATATTTTTCTATTACCTGTCCAATGATTGAACTGTTTATATTGCCCCTATATCCGGTATGAGATACCATTCTATTATGAAGTTGATGAGTTACATGTTGGAATTATCTCTCTAAGGCCAAAGAAAAGGCATGACCCCATGCAGCGCCTATCTCCCCCCACGCCCTCTTCCTCCAACCAACAGACCTGTTACCACCCCACTGCGCCAATTCTTTCACCCAACCTCGAAAATGGACACAGAGACAAGGGTTGGATGAAATGGCCACAGCGGCCGTTTTATTAACATAAATACAAATATACAAAACATAATCCAACTGTAGGTATGCACCCGCATACCTCTGTCCCATCAAAACCCAACGGATACTCCAAAACTTTATCCGTAACCATGGGGCTGAGGTCTTTGGAGCTAACTTAGGTCTGGCGGAAAGCCCGATGTTTCCGATTTCCTTTACCTTGCCCTCAGCCGTCACACCCGACTCAAGGGCACCAAAAGCCACTACCACTCTCCACCAGCTCTCAAGGACACTGCCCTGCAGAGCCCCCGCCTTCGCCAGACCATTCTTCAAAGGGCCACCAAACAAGGGGAGACCAGATTCTATCTGCCTCCCCCACCGATTTCCACAAACTCCAAGGACCCCACCCCGCCACCGCAAGCATGAATGACCCCTCAAGCATGCGACGCACCCTACAGCCCCAAAGCCCGTTCTATACCATCCAGAATGCCAAGAGACCACAAATCCAATCCGACGGCTTTCAAGTGAACCCCGTCCCCCCTCCAAAATCTCCGTCCCCCAGCTCCAAATCCCGATGGCGCACGAACAGGCCACCACTCCGCACCACGAAGGCCGGAACCGCCCTATTAAGCGTTATGCGAGCCCTATTAATACCCACCAACGACCGCGCATTGCGCCAACACCTCAGAGGGACCATATCCGACCACACCGTGATTAAACCCAGATACATCACCCACAACCGCAACAAATCGGAACAGATGTCCTGAATCAACTCACGCAATGGGATAGACCCCAAATCGTTACCTCCTGCATGCAGCACTACAATATCCAGAGGACAATCCCAGCTTGCAAATCTGTCAAACTCCGGCAGGACATTCCACCACCTCAACCCTCGGATCCCCAGCCACCGAATCACCGCCAAGCTGTGAAGCACTCCCATCTGCAGACCGCTCTCCCACAAAGTCGCTCGCTCCGCTCCCCAGTGCACGAACGAGTGGCCAAAAATCCACACCAAGCAGCCACCGGGAGCTAAAAGACAAAACAAAACATAACAAAAACACCCGAATAACAACAACAAGAAATAACCCCCAATGAGAAAAAACCTGGTGCTGCGTACCATGTCCCCTCAAAACAGCCCCAGGTATCCCCCTCCCAGGCCACACCCCCGGCCTACCGAAAACTCACGCCACTGATCCAACCAGGTGTGGACAGATATACTGTATAACCGGAACCTCTCTGAGTCCCATCTCCCGATCCGTCTCACCACCTCCGGCCCCAGCCCCCAGCTGGCCGCCTCCGTTGCTGCTCCAATCCTAAAAGAATGCGGAGCAAATTCCGATGGGTCCAGACCCAGTGCCCACACACAGCGCCTCAAAACTGCTGTAAACTGGAACCATGACAAAAATGACCTATCCGCATGTCTCAACAGCGGGCCATCTGCCCCCAACGACCCCTCCCCCTTGTAAGCCATATAACATCTAAGGGGACACATCAACGAGCCCTGGACCGCACCAAGCCGGACCCTCCGTCCCCTCCTCATCTGGTCAGTTTTTGATCTCCAAAACTCCAAACCCTCCTCAACCGTCCACACATCTCTATCCAACAAGCCACCCACCACTGCCCTAGACGGGCATACCAGCTCACCGATACGCAAGGCCCCAAAAAAGGCCAGCGAAAAGGCCAGCCAGAACAGGGACACCTCAAATGCAGAGGAACACATTGAAGGCAGCAAGCCCCCAATCAATTCCAGCAATCGAAAAATGATTGGGCGCCTACTATCGGCCACCAACCGCCCCCTCTGGTACCCCCTCCATGCTTGCGTGATGAGAAATCTACGTGACATCCCTCAAACCCCCCCAACGAAAACCAAATGCCAAGGCCGATACAAAACATGAGATCCTGGAAACCGACCAACCCTCTTCACGAACATGACCCAAAAAACAGAACAGAGCCTCAGCGTGTCCATCCGGACCACCTACCGCCCTGAGGCCCCCCAACCATGTCTCCCACAACTCCCAAGAGGCCTGATACGCCCTCCAGGTACCGGCCGCTAGCGATGCCCTAAACAACCTGTGCGCGGCGGTCAGACCACGTTCCACAAATCCGGGGGAAAAGTTAATCCGCTGTCCGCCGCGTCCGGAGCCAAGTCCCGAAAGCGATCCCACTGCAAACGAGACAAGGAATCCGCAATGTCATTTTTAATCCCGGGAACATGAACCGCCACCACCCAAGCATTCAATTCCAAACACCGCAACACGAGTCTCCTTTAGCAAACGAACCACCGGCGGGGACGACGCCGACTGCGAGTTAATGGCTTGCACCACACCGAGGTTGTCACAATGAAAACGCACCTTTCGATTTTCTACTTTCCGACCCCATAAATAAACTGCCACCACAATGGGGAACAACTCCAAAAGTGGCAAATTCCTAACCAAACCCTCGGTCACCCACCTCTCAGGCCACCCCCCTACACACCACTCCCCGACGCAATACGCTCCAAAACCAACACCCCCAGCAGCATCCATATAAATCTCCACCTCTCCATTGGACACTACGGGCTCCAAAATCCACGACCGTCCATTATACTTCTACAAAAAGGCCTCCCATACCCTCAAATCCTCCTTCAACTCCTTTGAAAGGCGTATGATGTGATGTGGAGCTCGGACCCCAGACGTAGCTGCTGCCCACCTTCTGCAAAACACTCGACTCATCGGGATAATTCTACAAGCAAAGTTCAACTTCCCTAATAAAGACTGCAACTCTCGTAACGGCAACTTCTTAAGGATCAGGGACCTGGCTACCTCGGCCCTCAGGTCCGCCAACTTATCTTCCGGCAAACGACACTCCATAGCAATGGAATCGATACAAATCCCCAAAAAACTGAGGCACATAGCTGAGCCAACCGTCTTGTCTGGCACCAACGGCACGCCGAACCTGTCAGCGAACCACTGCATGGCCCACAATGCCACCGAACAAATCCGCGACTCTGCCGGCCCAACAAACAAGAAGTCATCCAAACAATGGATCACTGACAAAACGCCGGAAACATCCCGCACCACCCACTCCAAAAACGAACTAAACTTCTCAAAATACAAACAGGAGATCGAACAGCCCATTGGCAGACACCGATCCACATAAAACCCCCCGTCCCAAAAACAACCCAGCAACCGAACAATGACCTGCACCTACCCCTGACACATAAGATGTAGGCAAAAAAGATGGACACAACATAGAACCGAACACCAGACTGCACAGGTGCTGTAACCCTGCCAGTCGCATCCACGGATCCCTGAAGAACCTCCGCTCCCTGAACGCCTGCACCGGACACCCGGGAGACATCAACGAGGGAGGGGCCCCCGCTCCTGCCTGAAGCCACCGATCCTCTCCACGACGACGAACCCTGCGGGGGAACGCCCCCAGGGGTAATGTCCACTGCCACCGATGAAGTAGAGATGACAAGACGAGCGTAATGCTGTCTGCTCAAGGACCTGTCACTGGCCTCCGACCCTCCCGGCGACCGCGTTGCACTCCGACCGCGACGGCTGGCAGCCCCCCGACCGGAACATCGCCAGATGGTGACTGCCGTCAAAGGGATACCACCGAGGAAAGCACCCCAGCAGAGCGCCCATCATCACTATAAGGGGCCCTGCTGTGCGCTGCAGGACCTGGTCGCCTCTGCGGATTTCTCCCAGACCGGGCGGCACGTGACCTAGCCGCTGGCCGCGGCGCCCGGCCTGGAGGGTCCCTGGAGGGGCTCCTGCGGCGTACACAGGTCCGAGGTGTCATGTCAGGGCTAAGGCGGACGTGCCCTGCGCCGCGGGACTGGGGGAGGAGGGGGAGGGGAAGCAGCCACTACAGACCCCTACCCGCTTCCTTCTCCAAGGACCCCCCGCACCTGAGTGGCCGGCCATGCAGGCCCACGATCACCTGCTGCCCTCCTCAGCTCGTCCAGAAGCTCTTCCACAGATCCCATGACTCTTCCTCAGGGGACAGAGCGCAGCAGGCACCTTACTGCTTCTGCCGCCGGCGCTTCTGATCCCCTGCTCTATGCTGGGCGCGGTTTAAATACCCTATCGCAAGGGGGCGGGGCCATGGTTCCCTAGAGGCTTCCTCCCCGTGTTTTTTTTCTTTCTCCTAATGCTGGAGGATGACTCTTCATGAGTCCAAGATTACGGTAGCTATTTTGGCCTCTTTTGCATAGTTTTGCCTGGACATCTCAAGTTGTCTAAGTTATTTGATCCTGGCATTGAAGAAATTGGTCAAAATAATAAAAAATAAAAATAAAACATATATTCATAAATTTAAAAGGTGTCCTATGTATCATTACATATTTTATATAAATGGCACAGCTTCTATGTTGTGGCTTAGGAGTCAGGTGGAAGTTGTGAACTAATTTTAACAAACAGAGAATGTTAAACCTCATGGTGTGAAGAGGCTGAGCTTTGGAAGTGGCCAGCCTTAAAGGGTCTGTCTCACTATAAGGATTGCTTTTTATGTTAAAGATCTTGCAAAAACAAGTCACCTGCAATATGTGTCCTTTCCTAGCTATCCCCTCTTGTATGGGCTGCATCAGCTCCTAGTGTCGCTATAGCTACAGACCTGTTCTATCTCTCCTGATAGGCTGCCAGCACTGGTTGCTATAGCTACAGACCTGTTCAATATTTCCTGATAGGCTTCCAGTGCTGGTCGCTATAGCTGCAGATCTGTTAGCTCTCTCCTGATAGGCTGCCAGCGCTGGTCACTATAGCTGCAGACCTGTTCAATCTCTCCTGATAGGCTGCCAGTGCTGGTCGCTATAGTCACAGAACTATTCGACCCCTCCTGATAGGCTGCCAGCGCTGGTCGCTGTAGCTACAGACCTGGTGTCCTCAGCAGTTTGTCATTGCAGGTCAGTAGTAGCCAGTAGTAGACAGTAAACATACCCTTGAATTAAAAAATGAAACTGAGAAAACAGGACTGAGATGAGATGAATCAATGTAGTGAGACAACCCCTTTAAGAATTGCATAATAGTAATGTCATTCAGGGGTGGGCACAGTGGTTAAGCAGCAGTGAGGATCTTTAGTAGGGCCATTGGTTCCCCTAAGGTGTACTGGCTCTGCTAGAATGGCAAGCCAAAGCGTGCCGACCCTTTATTGCTTTCTGTCCGGGTGCTGTATCTCAGATAGCTGGGTATCTCAATCAGTGGCCAATAACTTCACCTGACTCCGTCTGTAATTCTTGTACTCCTGGGGCCAATGTACACCAAACAGTAGCCTTTTTTGTGAATTTATTCCAGAGTTTAAATTGGAGTAGTTTGGGTTGGGTATTAGGTGGAGTGAAGGTTCATCCCATATCCAAAAGTAAGGTGGTTGCTTGGCATGATACCCCATAGCAACCAGTCAGTCACACTAAACTCAAGCCCAAAGTTTTCTATTTAGTGTCACTCATTCTATACCCCGTTTCCTATCATAACTGCAGGTAGAAATGGGTCCGGGACATTCTGCATCCAATAAGCTTTATAATGGCGTCTCAAAGATAAAGGTGACTTAGAAGTATAAAGACACATTTCCCAGACAGCTGCTTCAATAAACTTTCTCTCTCTCTGACTCTTGCAAAAGTTTAACATTATTAAAATTGTAAGAAGTGAAATTCCATAAAGGGTATCTAGATCGGATTAAGGAAATGGACAGATCAATCTATGTGACAAGTCTAAAGCTCATCGTGTAGAAGTTTGTTATGATAATAGATATCTCGAAAATGAGTTTGCTCCTCTTTAGTGATAAATCTATAGTCCAGCTATCATTAAGTATAAATAAAGTCAAGGTTCTTTTATGATCCGATTCCGGCGTCTCCTACCAGTTCCGTAAATACTTTAACCTTCAATAGCTAATGATAAATCTCATTCTGCCATTTGTCAAACGCGTCGACAATAAGAGGAATAGATAATTACTTCACATTACCCTTATCCTGCGACAAAAGACATAACAAGGGATGAGGAACTTGGCAAAAATCCTTTCAGGAGAAAATATTAATGAGACTGAAAATCTCTTTTCCCTGACAGAGTCTACAGTTTCGATTCAATTTACGGATTCTGATCGCGGCGTGGAGTTGTCATTTTTTGCTCTCCTGGTCATTAGCGGTAGGCGTCCAATTCATATAAGTCACCTTTTAATTCACCAAATTACAAAATCACTTGCAATAACAACGTTACGCAGGAAAAATAATTATATCCTGTAGTTATGACATATCCAGTGACTGGAGGTTCTGGAATGTTCTACTTTATTTTATTTTCAGACCTCTTAATTCAGATTGAATTGATGGAGAGAAGGGAAAGGTAGCGTAAGGTACCATATACCACTGCTTACACTGTTAGGCTATGTTCACACGGCTAAAAGTGGGACGTATCTTGCCCCGTATTTCACGGCGTACTGCGCTAAATACGGGGCGAGATACATCCCAGTCATTACGGTAATCCACAGTTCTCATAGAGAACTATGGATTACGTCTCCTAAGTGACATGTCAAATATTCACGGCGTAGACGCGCCGTGAATAATGAATGTCTATAGGGCCGGCGGGCTGCTGGCCCCCCACCACCACTCGCGAGCACACGGCGTAATTGCAGGCCAAATACGTGTGAATATAGCCTTAAGGTATGTTCACATGGGCTAATTTTGGCGCTTATTTTGCAGCGTATTTGCTCTCTAATACGAGCGAGAGGTAGAGAACTATGGAATACGCCTCCTCTCCCTGCTTGTACAATACATTCGTATTGTACGTGCGGGGAGATAAGTGACATGTCAATTATTCGCGGCAATTACACGCTACGAGTAATGCATGTCAATTGGGCCTGCGGGCTGCTGGCTCCCCCATGCTTCGGGAGTACACGCCGTAATTACGCCGTGTGGAAATACCCTAAGGCTGAATCCCCACTGCACTGGACAAACAACGGGCAAAAGTCGACTGTCTTTTTTCCGATGCACGACTGTGGCTTTTGTCATGTCTTGCGCAAAAAACGTGGTTGGTGCTCGTTTTTTGTATTGGGAGACGACGAAAAAACTCAAAGCACCAGCGTATTATACAACATATTGTATAATCTGCCGGCGGCAGAAGACGAGTGGAGAAAAAATGACTTGTGTAGACTACGTGTCGTTTTTTATATTGTCGTCTATGGGGCTGCATGAACGATCGTATTTTCGGCGGTTTTAAAATCCTAAAACTGCCAAAAAAACATTGTATTGCTGTGCTGTGGAGACATAGCCTTAAAGGACCACTCCATTTTTTTTCTTTTGTTCATTAGAAATTGCTTCTAGGTACACGGTATTGCCAGTAGTTTTCCTTATTTGTAGCTGCATACAGGATTTCTCACTGCTGAACTGGGACATGTGACCTGCACTCTGAGGTGATCAAATAGAAAGCATGGTTGTGTGACCTAGAAGTGAATCTCTCTATGTATTACTATGGGAGGATCAAAGTCAGTCTCACAGGAATCTATAGGGAGACAGACTTCCTGTCGGGATCAAAAGCACAGTCTTTTCAGCCAATAAGAGTGCAGGTCATGTGCTAGAGACTTTTGCATCAGCCAGAAACCATGAATGCAGCTGCAGGTGAGCCGAGTTACTGGTACTACCGTGTACCTACGGAAGGGGAAAAGTCTCTCCTTAAGGAGAGGAACCAATAAATTGGTCGGTGTGAGGGTTTACTTGCCATTCAGACCTCACCGACTGTTTTGCATAAAGCAATGGCTTTTTAGGTACACTGTACCTAAAAATTTCTAGTTAACTAAGAGGAAAAAAAGTGGAGAGGTCCTTTACTAACCTCCTACATGTTGTTGCTATTGTTAAATAAAACAAAATATGGTGGGGGGAGGGGGATTTCTTACAACTAGTATGCCTCTTATTGTGATGCAGTTTTCTTTACAGGGGTTTCTTAAATTGAAGAAATTTAAAGGAGTTGTCCATTTCCTTTTTTTTCTTTTTTTTTCTTATTATTGCTGGCGTTGTGATTATAAAATAAAAATATAATATTCATCTCTCGTTTCACCTTTGTTCCAGCACTGCTGAGATCCGTTGCTTCTCTACTCTCCTGTCGTCTTCCTTGTGCTGGCAGTCAGATCATCACCACTGCAGTTGCTGATTGGCTGTAGCGGTCATGTGAAACCTTCTGACATCACCGTTCATAACTACAGGGATCCGAATAGTGAGGTCAAGCAATGCACCCGACGACTGCAGCCAAATTCATGGCTGCAGTGGTGATGTTCTAGCTGCAGACACCTGGAAGAAAACAAAAGACTGGGGAATACCTTAATAGAGCCAAGTCGGGGGTGAAGAAAGAGGTTAGCATTATTTTTTTTATTTTCTAGTTGCAGTACCTGCATACATTAACAAAAATAGAGGAAAGTGGATAACCCCTTTAAGATACTTTTGCCCTAGTAAAATCCAAAAATCTATACTCTCGTCGTCGCCATTTCTGTGCTTACAGTGCTGGTTGTGTCTCATTGTTCCTCTGACATTTGACAGCTGCAATTGGCTCATACAGTGGTGGCCAAAAGTATTGGCACCCCTGCAATTCTGTCAGATAATACTAAGTTTCTTCCTGAAAATGATTGCAATCACAAATTCTTTGGTATTATTATCTTCATTTAATTTGTCTTCAATGGAAAACCACAAAAAGAATTGTCATAAAGCCAAATTGGATATAATTCCACACCAAACATAAAAAAGGGGGTGGACAAAAGTATTGGCACTGTTTGAAAAATCATGTGATGCTTCTCTAATTTGTGTAATTAACAGCACCTGTAACTTACCTGTGGCACCTAACAGGTGTTGGCAATAACTAAATCACACTTGCAGCCAGTTGACATGGATTAAAGTTGACTCAACCTCTGTCCTGTGTCCTTGTGTGACCACATTGAGCATGGAGAAAAGAAAGAAGACCAAAGAACTGTCTGAGGACTTGAGAATCCAAATTGTGAGGAAGCCTGAGCAATCTCAAGGCTACAAGTCCATCTCCAAAGACCTGAATGTTCCTGTGTCTACCGTGCGCAGTGTCATCAAGAAGTGTAAAGCCCATGGCACTGTGGCTAACCTCCCTATGGCACTGTGGCTAACCTCCCTAGATGTAAAGCCCATGGCACTGTGGCTAACCTCCCTATGGCACTGTGGCTAACCTCCCTAGATGTAAAGCCCATGGCACTGTGGCTAACCTCCCTAGATGTGGACGGAAAAGAAAAATTGACGAGAGATTTCAACGCAAGATTGTGCGGATGGTGGATAAAGAACCTCGACTAACATCCAAACAAGTTCAAGCTGCCCTGCAGTCCGAGGGTACAACAGTGTCAACCCGTACTATCCGTCGGCGTCTGAATGAACAGGGACTGTATGGTAGGATACCCAGGAAGACCCCACTTCATACCCCGAGACATAAAAAAGCCAGGCTGGAGTTTGCAACAACTTACCTGAGAAAGCCTAAAACGTTTTGGAAGAATGTTCTCTGGTCAGATGAGACAAAAGTAGAGCTTTTTGGGAAAAGGCATCAACATAGAGTTTACAGGAAAAAAAGAGGCATTCAAAGAAAAGAACACGGTCCCTACAGTCAAACATGGCGGAGGTTCCCTGATGTTTTGGGGTTACTTTGCGGCCTCTGGCACTGGACTGCTTGACCGTGTGCATGCATTATGAAGTCTGAAGACTACCAACAAATTTTGCAGCATAATGTAGGGCCCAGTGTGAGAAAGCTGGGTCTCCCTCAGAGGTCATGGGTCTTCCAGCAGGACAATGACCCAAAACACACTTCAAAAAGCACTAGAAAATGGTTTGAGAGAAAGCACTGGAGACTTCTAAAGTGGCAGCAATGAGTCCAGACCTGAATCCCATAGAACACCTGTGGAGAGATCTCAAAATGGCAGTTTGGAGAAGGCCCCCTTCAAATCTCAGAGACCTGGAGTAGTTTGCCAAAGAAGAATGGTCTAAAATTCCAGCACAGCATTGTAAGAAAATCATTGATGGTTACCGGAAGCGGTTGTTCACAGTTATTTCGGCTTAAGGTTGTGCTACCAAGTATTAGGCTGAGGGTGCCAATACTTTTGTCTGGTCCATTTTTGGAGTTTTGTGTGAAATGATCAATGATTTGATTTTTGTTTCATTCTCTTTTGTGTTTTTTCATTGTAAGCAAAATGAATGAATATATTAATACCAAAGAATTTGTGATTGCAATCATTTTCAGGAAGAAACTGAGTATTATCTGACAGAATTGCAGGGGTGCCAATACTTTTGGCCACCACTGTAACTACTGCAGCCAAAAGTGAATGGCTCTGAGTGGTCAGGCAATGGTAGGCAAACAGTGTCTGCAGCATCCACAAGCCAATGGTGGTAGCTGGATGTAAAGAAGACCTAGGATAGACCGCCTGCAGGGACAACACTGGAATCTCAGTGAGCAGCGAGGTGAGTATAGATTTTTCTTATTCTATTAAATAAGTAATATCTTAAATTTTCTAAATAAAAAAAGACTTGGAGAACCCATTTAAAAACAACATAAGGAACAACAAATTCCCTATTTTATATTTGTAAAAAAAATCCCTTATGATCTAGGAAAGTGGCAGAAAGTTTTCAATTTCCCTGCAGCACAACCATAGGGGAAATTAAGCATTACATTGAATTCAATGACTGCAGTGGATGCACGGACGGGCTGAATCCTCCAGAGAGCAAGACATATTTTACCATTGCTAAATCTGATTACAGAATTTCCAATCAGGTTATTCGAAAATGAGTTTTCTAAGCCAGACAATTCAGTATTGTCACGGTCCATGCTGCAACTCCCATTCTGAGCCGCAGGTGTGTCCGTGACCCCGCTGCTGAGTTCTTACTCACCTGTCCTTGCTCCTGTCCCTGCTGAAGAAAACATTCCTGTGCCAGCCACGGTGCCCGCTATCAGATACAGCTTACCAATCCTCGCTCCTGCCCCATGGCGTCCTGTGCATGTAGAAGCTTCCTCTTGGGCACACACGTGGCACTGTTTGAATGCTTAAAGGGACAGTGCACTAACTACCTGCCTATTGACCTGTGACCTCTGTCTATTTAAGGAACTTCCCACCCTTGCTCCTAGTCAGCTTGTCGTTGTCCTACATAGAGCTTGACCCCTGTTTGCTGTGTAGTTGCTGCTTCCAGTTCTCCGTATACCTGCGTTAACCCTGTGTTAACCTAGCACTACCTGTACCATTGATGCTGTTCCTTCCGTTGTACCAGTTCATTGCTACTGTTGTCTACTTGCTGCTGTACAAAGTCCATTACCTGCCTGGGACCTGTTATCCATCTACATCTATACTTGGCTGTGACTCTGCACCGCTACCTGTATCCCGTGACCTTGTCCTATACTTTGTTGTCAACGTGGGTCTCCACTTATACCACCTTGCCCGCTGTGATCACTGAGGACCCACCAGATACCCGGCGATCGACGTGCCAGTCCTTACTGACACCTGTCGGATTGTTACAAATATCATTAGTAGCAAATTAGGGTGTCAGAACTCTCTCACCTGGTCAGCTTCCAGTCTGCAAGAAGCAATACTCTGCACCTGTTGTTTTTCAAGGTGACCATCCACACCCATAGAGATGTTCTGTGGGTAACTCCTGGAGTGACGGGCGTCCAGCCACTCTGGACAGTGGGTATGTCACTTGGGCCAATATGAATGACAGGAGGCAGCACCAATCAGCTATATGGGCGTTATCCAGGAACTCTATTTAAATCTCCCTGTATCTGTCTGTTGCCTGTGATAGTTTTTGGCTACCCCTGATCTGTACTGCAGTCATTGCTTGCTATTCTGTTTGCCTGACCTTGACTTGTCTTTCGAATTTTCGTACCTTGCTCCTGACAGTGTTTTGACTTCGAGCATGTATACTGGCTTGTCTTCCAATTTTGGCCTGCCATTACTGTTCCGTTGCTGGCCTGGACTGCCTGACTATTCTACCACCTGATGGCCCAGTATTTTAAGATCGTAACTGTCACCCATTTGGGATCTAACGTTTAGGGCAGCGGGTCAAGCGGGCAGGAAGAGTGGGCTAGGTTCCAGGTAGGGCTCACTGTACCTTTCTTGATGTGACATTGGGTATATAAAATGTTATTTATTGCTGTACCTACCAAAGATTTAGAAACCGTGGCTATGAAGCCCATGACAATGAATTGTCTTAGCTACCCGCATTCCATAGAGTTGAAGGGTTTTTCTTTGGATTTACAAGTAATTTTACTTAAAATTCTAAAGGGCTTAAACTATAAACTTTTTAGTTTATTAAAACCCCTCACAATTCTTTCTAAACTGCAGGATAAATAGCTATCATAATGAACCAGCACTGCAGTGACATGTTGTCCAACATCAGAGCCCTTCACGGACTACAGTGACTTGACTGGGCAACCAGCTCTTAACTTGCCCCTTGCTTCATCCCATCATTACTCAGACATGTAAACAGAACAGCAGCCGTGTGGCTACCCTGGGGACTTCTAAAGGTTAGTATATTGAAATGTTTATTATTTTAGCATTTTTGGCAGAGCGTATTGGTCTTTTCTGTATGCAGCAACGTGGTCATGTCAGATCCCATAGGTGCAAGCAAAGCCAATTCTGACAAAAGAACATGTGCAACAGGGTTATTACAAATCTCCAGCTTTCTATTTATAAAGATACAGGTTCTGCAGGGTCTTGTGCACCCCTAAAATGTGAAAATTAGGATGTTTCTTGAAATTAATGAAAACATACACCGGGCCAAAATGAATGTTTGGGGAATTTACATTATTTTGTGATAATTAAAACTAACAAGGCAGGATAGGAAAGTGCTAATTTTGCAGCTTTTTTTCATTATTCTTTTGCCAGATGGCTTTTGGGATTTGTTATATCGTCCTAACACTGAATGCAGTTTTCTTTTTGCAAGTAAATGGTATTTTGCAATTTCACTTGGGATCCAAATGGCAAAATCCTAAAATAAGTAC
Organism: Phyllomedusa bahiana; assembly: GCA_025379985.1. Classification (NCBI taxonomy): domain Eukaryota; kingdom Metazoa; phylum Chordata; class Amphibia; order Anura; family Hylidae; genus Phyllomedusa; species Phyllomedusa bahiana. The sequence goes on along the minus strand of JAODAL010058769.1, from coordinate 882 downwards.
AAATTTCAATTCTAGTGCCATCAAATCCATGTAGTTGCAGTTAGTGTTGAGCGATTATTATCGACAAAGTTGAAATCGGCACGGTATCAGATTATTAAGATCACGCGATAATTTAGGTTAAAATCTGTGCATAATCTATTAATATCGAGCCATTTTCGGCGCTTCCTGTCATTTTGGCGTCCAGCAAATCAGATTATAGAATAGAGCAGGGTGAGAGGTGTGTGCGACGTCATGACGGGGATGTCTATGGTTGCGATTGGCTGGAAAAATCACATGACCTCGTTTTACATAGAACAGCCCTTCCTGTTCATGATCAGTGTCTCTCAGCGTCTCATAGCAGTAGGACGTGCGCTCTGCCTCTGTCCAAATAGCTCAGCAAACAGCTCAGCGAAATTATTCTATTTTTTCACAGAGACAGCTCTACTTTTAGCTGTGATCCTTAGAACTTAGTTAGATCAGAGATTTGCAGGTTTTAGGTAGTTAGGCAGAGAATTTTAAAGGAGCATCTACCGCAGTAAAGTCACGGGGGTGAGTGGGTGGGGGGGGCGCAGGCCAACACAGACAAGCTCTATAAAGGATACTGGATATTGTACAGCTAAAACTTTGTTTAGACATTGCATTGCCTTATATTATGATACAGATCTTTTCTAGTAACTGCAGGTCTATTTGTTAGGTGCAAAACTCCACTTTTATTATCAGTACACATTTCAGATAGGTGTTCTTTTTCAATTTTGCCCAGTCCAGCTTTGTTGATATAGCCACCTTGCAGTTAAATTTGAATCCAGCAATTTTGTAGTCACCACAGGTTGATATGGTGCCAAAAAATACATTTTATTATCCGTATACATTTCAGATATCGTGTTTTTTTCACTTTTTCGAGGC
>JAODAL010058768.1:0-21895 GCA_025379985.1 Phyllomedusa bahiana | reverse complement strand
ACACATGGAATATTGTGTCATTTTGGGACCAGTGCACGGGAAAGACTTGTGGCTTGAACAAGGTACAAAGGCGGGCAACAAAAATAATAAAAGGACTGGGTGGACACAGTACACAGAAAGTTTGGGCAAGATAAGGGTTATTTAGTTTAGAGAAAAGAAGGCTTCGGGGGGACATAATAAATATGTTTAAATACATCAAAGGTCAATATAGAGATCTCTCCCAAGATTTATTTATACACAGGGCTGTATCTAGAAAAAAGGGGGCATCCTTTACGTCTTGAGGAACGAAATTTTTCTACATAAACATAGAAAGGGATTCTTTACTGTAAAGAGCAGTGAGACTATGGAATTCTCTGCCAGAGGGACTGTCATGGTAAATTAATAACCGAGTTCAAAAAGGGTTTTGGATGCTTTTTCTGGAGCGTAATAATATAACAAGTTAGAGTGACTAGGATTCAGGAGAGGGGTCATTGATCCAGGGATTTTCTGATTGCCAGATTGGATTTCGGAAGGAATTTTTACCCTAAAATGAGGAAAATTTTGGCTTCAACCCATTGGGGGTTTTTCCCTTCCTCTGGATCAACACCTTAGCACAACAGGCTGAACTAGATGACAAACTTGTCTTTTTTAGCCTTACAAACTATGAAACTATGAAACTATAAAACTTAGTGTGCCCTGGGAAATTACACAACACACAGCCATCAATGTCTAAATCACTGACAAGATGTCATGTCATGTTACTTGTTAGTGTTACAAGGTCTCAGGTGTGAATGTGGAGCAGGTGTGTTAAATTTGGTGTTATCACTCTCACACTTTCTCATACTGGTCATTGAAAGTTCAGCATGGCACCTCATGGCAAAGAACTGTCTGAGGATCTGAAAAAAAAGAATTGTTGCTCTATGTAAAGATGGTCTAGGCTATAAGAAGATTGCCAGTACCCTAAAACTGAGCTGCAGGAGAGTGGCTAAGACCATACAGCAGTTAAACAAGACAGGTTCCATTTAAGAAGTTAAGTGCACATGCTCAGCATCATATCCAGAGATGAGTGCTGATGAGATTACAGGGGTGGGAGTCAACCTGTCAATGCTCAGACCATACTCTACACACTGCATCAAATTGGTCTGCATGGCTGTCATCCCAGAAGAAAACCACTTCTGAAGATGATGCACAAGAAAGCCCGTAAACAGTTTGCTGAAGACAAGCAAACTTATTTGGTTCAGATGATGTCAAGTGTGTGTGGTGGCAACCAGGTGAGTAGTAGTACAAAAACAAGTGTGTCTTGCCTACAGTCAAGCATGGAGGTTGGAGTGTCATGATTTGGGGCCACATAAGTGCTGCTGGCTGTGGACAGCTAAGGTCATTGAGGGAACTGAGGGAACCATGAATGCCAACATGTTCTGTGACATATTGAAGCAGAGTATGATCCTCTCCCTTTGGATTCTAGGCCATAGGGCAGCATTCCAACATGGTAATAACCCTAAATTCACCTCGAAGATAACCACTACCTTGCTAAATAAAATGAGGGTAAAGGTCATTGACTGGCCAAGCATGTCTCCAGACCTAAACTCTATTGAGCATCTGTGGGGCATCCTCAATTGGAAGAAGGCGCACAAGGTCCTTAACATTCACAAGTTCCATGATGTCATCATGAAGAAGTGGAAGAGGATTCCACTGACAACCTATGAAGCTTTAGTGAACTCCATGGACAAAAGAGTTTAGGCAGTGCTGGAAAATAATGGTGACTAGTGTTGAGCGATTATTATCGACAAAGTTGAAATCGGCACAGTTTTTATGTTGATCGAAATTTTTTTGATCATGAGATAAAATTTTTGTTAAAATCTGTGCATCATCTATTAAGATTTTCGCCATTTTCGGCGCTTCCTGTCATTTTGGCGCCAGCAAATCAGCTTACAGAATAGAGCAGGGTGAGATGTGTGTGCGACGTCATGACTGGGAGTGTTAAAGGTTTGCGATTGGCTGGAAAAATCACAAAGACCTCAATTTACATAGAACAAACCCTTCCTGTTCATGAGCAGTGTCTCTCCGCGTCTCATAGCAGGAGGACGTGCGCTCTGCCTGTGTTCAAACAGCTCAGCGAAATTTTTCTATTTTTTCACAGAGAAAGCTCTACTGTTAGCTGTGATCCTTAAAACTAGTTAGATCAGAGTTTGGGAAGATTTTTGTCGTTGGTAGGAATTTTTAAAGGAGCATCTACCGCTGTAAAGTCACGGAAGGGAGCAGGGGGGGGGGGGGGGCCGGGGTGAACACAGCCCAAGCTCTTAAAAGAATATGGATAAAGTTCACCCAGACTTAGTGTAGACATTGAACTGCAATAGCTTTATTATTAACAGTTTTCTATTGAAATATTTCCTGGATTTTTGGGCAGCCTGAACTTTATATTGGGATACACATTTTTCTAGTAACTGCAGGCCCTCTTTGTTAGGTGCAAACTCCATTTTTATTATCAGTAACATTTCAGATAGGTGTTTTTTTTTCATTTTGCCCATTCCCGCTTTGTTGATATAGCCACCTTGCAGTTAAATTAGAATCCAGCAATTTTTAGTCAGCACAGGGTTGATAGGTGCCAAAAATAACTTTTATTATCCGAATACATTACGATACGTGTTTTTTCACTTTTGTGCACTACAGCTTTGTTTATTGAGGCACCTTGCACTTAAATGTGAATACAGCAATTTTATAGTCACCACAGGTGAATTGATAGGTGCGACAAAAAATACCTTTTATTATCCGAATACATTACAGATACGTGTTTTTTCACTTTGGCGCACTACAACTTTGTTCATTGAGGCACCTTGCACTTAAAAAGTGGGAAAACAGCAATTTGGGAGTCACCACAGGTGAATTGAAAGGTGCCAAAAAATACCTTTTATTATCAGAATACATTACAGATACGTGTTTTTTGCACTTTTGCCCATTTCCCGATTTGTTGATAGAGCCACCTTGCAGTTAAATTTGAATCCAGCAATTGTGTAGTTCCCCAAGGTGAATTGATAGGTGCCAAAAAATACCTTTTTTTACCGAATACATTACAGGGTACGTGTTTTTTTCACTTTGGCGCACTACAGCTTTGTTCATTGGTTACCTTGCACTTAAATGTGAATAACAGCAATTTTGGTAGTCACCACAGGTGAAATTTATAGGTGCCAAAAAATACCTTTTATTATCCGAATACATTACAGATACGTTTTTTTGCCCAGTCCAGATTTGTTGATAGAGCCACCCTGCAGTTAAATTTGAATCCAGCAATTGTGTAGTTACCACTAGTGTTGAGCGATTATTATCGACAAAGTTGAAATCGGCACAGTTTTTATGGTGATCGGATTTTTTAGATCATGCGATAATTTAGGTTAAAATCTGTGCATCATCTATTAAGATCGCGCCATTTTCGGCGCTTCCTGTCATTTTGGCGGCCAGCAAATCAGCTTACAGAATAGAGCAGGGTGAGATGTGTGTGAGACGTCATGACTGGGATGTGTATGGTTGCGATTGGCTTGAAAAATCACATGACCTCATTTACATAGAACAGCGTTTCCTGTTCAGCCTCAGTGTCTCTCAGCGTCTCAGAGCAGAAGGACGTGCGCTCTGCTTGTGTCCAAACAGCTCAGCGAAATTATTCTATTTCTTCACAGAGAAACCTCTACTATTAGCTGTGATCCTTACAATTTAGTTAGATGAGAGATTGGAAGATTTATGTAGTTAGCTAGAGAATTTTAAAGTAGCATCTACCGCTGTAAAGTCACGGGGGGGAGAGGGAGGGAAGGGGGCCCACGGGCGAACACAGACAAGCTCTATAAAGAATACTGGATAAATTTCACCAAGACTGAGTGTAGACATTGCACTGCAATAGCTTTTATTATTAACAGTTTTCTATTGAAATATTTCCTGGATATTGGGCGCCTGAACTTATAGGATACACATCTTTTCTAGTAACTGCAGGTCTCTTTGTTAGGTGCAAAACTCCACTTTTATTATCAGTATACATTTCAGATAGGTGTTCATTTTCAATTTTGCCCATTCCACCTTTGTTGATATATCCACCTTGCACTTAAATTTGAATCCAGCAATTTTATAGTCACCTCAGGTGAATTGAAAGGTGCCAGAAATATCTTGTATTATACGAATACATAACAGATACGTGTTTTTTTACTTTGGCGCAATACAGCTTTGATCATTGAGGCAGCTTGCACTTAAATTTGAATCCAGCAATTTTATAGTCACCAAAGGTGAATTAAAAGGTGTCAAAAATATCTTGTATTATATGAATACATAACATATACGTGTTTTTTGACTTTGGCGCACTACGGCTTTGTTCATTGAGGCAGCTTGCACTTAAATCTAAATCCAGCAATTTTATAGTCACCACAGGTGAATTGAAAGGTGCCAAAAATATCTTGTATTATACGAATACATAACAGATACGTGTTTTTTTACTTTGGCGCACTACAGCTTTGTTCATTGAGGCAGCTTGCACTTAAATTTGAAACCAGCAATTTTATAGTCACCACAGGTGAATTGAAAGGTGCCAAAAATATCTTGTATTATACGAATACATAACAGATAGGTGTTTTTTGACTTTGGCGCACTACAGCTTTGTTCATTGAGGCAGCTTGCACTTAAATTTGAATCCAGCAATTTTATAGTCACCACAGGTGAATTGAAAGGTGCCAAAAATACCTTGCATTATCGGAATACATTTCAGATACGTGTTTTTTCACTTTGGCGCAGGCCAGCTTTGTTGATCGATCTACTTTGCAGTTATAATTGAATCCAGCAAGTTTGTTTTGATTTGAGGATTTGATAATAGCTGTGATTTGCCGTCTTTTAATAAGAGACTTTTCAAAACTCTTCCATACCTTCTCAAATTTTTATATTTCTGAACATGGAGCGAAATTCAGGTGGTAAGCGAGCAAAGAGGGGGGTAGGACATGGAGGTAGAGGTACGAGAGAAGGTGCTCCTTCCAGTGCTGGCGACAACACATGCCAGCGGATCATCAGTTGCAGGACCGTCAGGCCTGTCATCGCTGGGTCAGGGCCCTGTGAATCTCAGTAACGAACAGTGTCGCCAATCTGTCCTTCAGTGGTTAATGCAACCTGCATCCAGCAGTCTTACCTCCTCGTCCTCCCAGTCACGGCCACAAATGTCGTCATCAGCATCACCAGCATTCGTCCAACATGAAGCAGCCCAAATGTCAACTCGTGTACCCACCACTGTGGATAATCCATTTTCTGAAGACCTCTTTGATGACACAATGCGGTTGGGGTCAGAAGGCATGTTAAAAAGACAGAGGCCAAATAGGATGATTTCACTGCTCTACTCCCAGTTTACTGATGCCATCAGAGGACATATAGAAGCCAGTAATAGCCAAAAATCCCTGGCGGTCGGCAACTCCTTGTAGAGGCAAGAACCTTAGGTGTTTAAACCCCACCAACATGTCTAGTCCACATGCAGCGCAATGCATGAGTTGGAAATGGAGCAACCACTTGCCAAAAAAGGCCAAACCACGCTCGGCCTCCAACCACTTTCACACCCTCTGTCTCCGCCTCCTCCTCCTCCGCCACCACCCAAGCGTCTCCTCAGCTGCCCATGTCTCTCAAAGTCAAAATCAGGATCACCTCCTCTTCAGCCTCCACCGTCGCCACGAGTACCACCAGCACCACAAAGACCCATCCTACCCCTGACTCCTTCGCGTCCAGTTTGATGACCTGCACGCCGTACATCGACCAGTCTAGCACCCCAGCCTTCTGTCCTTCCAGGTTTAGAGCAGAAGAAACACTTAACCACCAAACCATCCCCAAAGCAAAACCTTAATGTCGGCATTGGCCAGCTTTTGCTAGGAAATGTTTTGCTTCCGTCTGGTGACACAGATGGGTCGCGCCACTTCAGGCCCTTCCTGCCCCAATCCCAATGCCGAGCAGGCATTTCTTTGCCAAAAAATCCGTCCCTGTCCTGCCACCACGTCACTAAATTTTAAGCGTGTTGTCTGAGTCCGGAAAAGTCCATTCTGACCACCGACACATGGAGCTAGTAAGCACGCCAAGGCCGCTATAATCTCTGTGACAGCTCACTGGTGAGCTGGGTGATGTCTCTGGGGGACATGCTTCAGCTCAGCGCACCCGCCCATCAAAATCGCAGGATGATGCAGGGCTCTTCCCCCAAACCTCTGGTAGGGCATCACGTGCCCAGATAAACCCGCAATGGTTGAAATTGAATACTGTCTTGAGACCCTCCACACACAGGTCAGACTGTGACTGGCTCTCCCAACAACCGCACTGGCTGGTTGACAGAAACCTTGTGCCAGCAAGGTGTGTGCATAACGGCGAAATCCTGCTGGCCGCCCTTAAGATCGTAGTCTAGGATCACAGACCCTTGCCTTGTGCACATGTGCATGAACCGATTGTTCCGTCGGCCAGAATTTCAAAAAGCATCCCGGTCTGGACAGCCTGCTGAGCAAGTCCGAGTTCTGATTCGCACAATCCACCCCTCCACACTCCGCCGTTCGCACTACCTGCTTCGTCAAGCCTGGCCTGCGTTTGCCGCGTCATCTCAGGCCTCACCCGTCAACCGTCTCATTTTTGACGTGGCAACATGCTGGAATTCACCCACCCACATGCTCCAGTCGAAGTTGTGGCAGCAACGCAATGCCCATTACGGCAGTACGAAGTGACCATGGCCTGACCCCCCCTTCCACCCAAGCACGGTGCGGACCTCGGAGTGTTTGAGCCCACCGAGAGTGGGAGGCAGGTGAAAAGCTCTGGCACCAACCTTGCCATTTTTGAAGAAGCCACCACATGTCAGTGCGGACAATCCCTTGTCAGCATGAGCATTGTGGGTGATCTTTAGTCCTGGAACGACGGTGGACACTCTGAAACAACAGGTCCGGCCAGGGACGAGGAGGAGATGAACACGATGCGGACACGGAGCCTTTCTCTCTTGTCGAATTCCACATGTCCCCGACAGTTTTGCCAATTTTATCGATCTCATTACAGGGTTCGGGGTCCAGGCTTAGTGCTAGGCGGCTCTATCAGCTCTCAGGTGCATCATCTCAGGCAAGTCAGGGCTGAGTTGAAGGCTGTGCCGGAGGAAGCAGAGGAGAGAGAGATATTCGCTGACACCGACGTTTACCCGACGTCCCGCCTTGGAACGAGTGATGTCGGCGAATTGTGAGGCGGAGAAGAAGATGAGGAAGATCCCCCAGTTTGCTATGCCCCTCGACACAGAGGCTGGGAAAATCAAGCTCCAGCTCTCACATGAGTGCTTGGATGCTCCATTTTCCTGCCAAACATGATTTCTCGCAATGAAGGCCATCGAAAAAGAACAACCGTAACTGGTGTCCACCCTCCTGATCCCCGTAGCACAAAACAAAACTCAGCACTTTCCTTCCACCCACCCCAAATAAAGAGAAAAATGCAGAAATGGAACTTGCTGATTGATGCAACTGGAGACATCAGTTTGCTCTGCTTCAACGTCCCCCAATGACAAGCTGTGGTGAACCACATCAGCGCCGTGAAAGCATAAGTACCAATTAGCCGTAGCGGCACAAGCAGGCAGGAGGCAGACAAGCCTAATGGTGACCCTCTGCAACTATTGTTTACCACCACACCAATGCAACCAATGCAGGCGACAACATCAACACACGAGACCAGCTTAAGATCATGAGTGCAACGACAATCTGCGTCTCACACCGATGTTTTTTGTATGTGTTCCGGACCCAATAGACTTGTGGTTATCCAAAATGGACGAATGCCCGAGATGGCACGTCACGCCATAGAGGAGTTGTCCTGCCCAGCAGCAGCGTCCATATCTGAGCAGAACCTTCAGCACGCTGTAGGAGTCCTTACCGACAAACGCATCTCGGCTTTCCACAGATAATGTGGTATCATTTGACTTTTCATCAAGAAGAATCAGGCATTGGATCTCTGATGATGGTTGTGGCCCCAATTGCGAGTCACCGATTAGTTGCCATTCTACTTCACATACCTTTTTCAAACAGAAAGGGTCCTCTTGAGAACTTTTTTTAACATGCATCATTTCTTACTGCAATTTTATTCTCTTTCCAAACAGTTCATTTGCTGGTTTTGCTGTGAGAACTGTAAAAGACAGCAAGATTTCATGACACACCGTATTCCATTTTACTTCCTCACTTAATCCTTAAGAAGTTTCGCATTGTCAATGGATTTGAGTCCATGTTTCTGTAGATACAGGCAATAATCATGGTCCTTTGGAACAGAAATGTGACTTCTAAGTGGCATTTCTCCCTCACAATTTTTTAATAGTGGCTGAGAATCCATATTTATATAATTTTTGGGGTCATTTTGCTGTGAGATATACAGCTATAAATTATGGTCCTTTGGAATCATAAATGTGGCTTACTAATGCATATTCTCCCTCACAAAACAAATTTTTAATAGTGGCTGAAATTGTCATATATATAATTTTTGTTGTCATGTTGCTGTGGAAACAGCTATAATTATGGTCCTTGGAACAGAAATGTGGCTTCTAAGTGCATTTCTCCTCACCAATTTTTAATAGTGGCTGCGAAGTTCATATTTATAATTTTTTGGGGTCATGTAGCTGTGAGATACAGCTATAATCATGTTGCTTTGTAAAAGAAATGTGGCTTCTAAGTGGCATTTCTCCCCTCACAATTTTTAACATGGCTAAGAAGTCGAATTTTTTATAATAGTTTGGTCAAGCTGCATTGAAATGCTGCAATACTAACAGGTCCATTATAAAAAAAAATGTTGTATCTAACAGACATTTAGTTCTTCACAATTGACCAAAGTGCTTAAGGTCATGCTTTGAAATTTTGGGGCACATTTTGCTGTGACCTGCAGCTATACTACGGGTCCTATTCTTAAAAAATGTTGTTTCTAACAGACATATTGTTCTTCGACCAAATGTCAAGATGGCTCAAGGTGATGTGCTGTCAGAAACAGAATAGGTAGGACACAGTTAATGGACACATATTGCAAAATGACTTGTTTTTGCAAGATCTTTAACCATAGCTATCAAGCCCTGTATTGAGACAACCCATTTAATACAATGAAAAAGAGAGAAACAAAGACATGGTGGGATTCCATCCTATTTTAAAAATGTGTTGTCTAGAATTAAAGTACTAAAAAGCTTGCATGTACAAAATATCTGTTAAAAAAAATTCATCTGTATTGTACAAAGGTATGTGCAGAAAACTAGACCAGATGTAGGTAATTCAGAGAGGACATGGAGTATGGAGCACCGGACAGAGAACAACGTACAGAGACATTTCCTCCAGCACGTTGATTAAAAATGAGAAAAAGAATGCCAAGAAAAGGGCACCTGTGTAACAGAGCTGTTAACCACCATATTCCAAGTGAAGCTCAATTGAATCCACACTCATCACGGAGGGGCGAAGCGCGTACCCAGGTATTGACTGAGTACAGAGGAAGGCTGGAGTTCTCACACTCCAGCTTCCGCACTCTGCTTCAAGCACGACAGTTTTCGTTGCTGCGTCATCAGTGGCATTTTAAACCTGCGTGTTAATAGATGACGGACGCCACGCCTGGGCTTTCACCGCACCCACCTTTAACACCGGCCAGGGTCATGCTGTGGCCCAGACAAGGTATAGTCAATGTCAGTTTCAACTAAAATGTGGTGGTTGAAAATCTCCTTTTCCGCACTTTTTAAATGAGTGGGGTCAATGCAGGTTTGGAGCTCATGCTGTGGCCCATGACAGGATATACGTCAAATGTCCAGTGGAAACTAAAATGGTGGTTGAAAGACTCCTTTTTCCGCCCATTATAAATGTGGGGGTCATTGCAGTTTAGGGGCTCATGCTAGTGCCCAGGACAGGTATAGTCGAATTGCCAGTTCAACTAAAATGGTGGTTTGAAAGACTCCTTTTTCCCGGCACTTTTAAATGTGGGGGTCATGCAGTTTGGGACTCATGCAGTGGCCCAGACAGTATAGTCAATGTCCAGTGAGAACTAAAAAATGGTGTTGAAGAGACTCCTTTTTTTTTCCGGCCCTTTTTAAATGTGGGGTCATGCAGGTTTTGGGGCTCATGCTGTGGCCCAGGACAGGTATAGTCAATGTCCAGTTCCAAAACTAAAATGGTGGTTGAAAGACTCCTTTTCCGCACTTTTAAATTGGGGGTCAATGCAGGTTTTGGGCTCATGCTGCGTTCCATGACAGGGATATTCAATGTCCAGTTCAAGTAACATGATGGATCAAATCATCGACTGCCTTCTGCACTTTTTATTTGGTGGGCGGTGAATGCCGGTTTAAGGGTCAGGCTGTGGGTACAAGACAGGATAGTAAATTGTCCTGTGAACTTTTATAACCGTAAGTTTGTTTGCCTAAGATGTTGCACGTATCCTTTGACTGTTGTGGATGTTGAATTTCAGCTCTACCAGCCTTGTTGGGAGTAATAATGAAAGGTGTGTTGCTCTGCCCATAACTTTAATGGTCATCGCCGCATAATCCGATGCTCACTACGAAAAACCAAATCGATAGCGGCCGACATCGACTATCGATCGTCTCGATAGCCAACATCAATCGCTCAACACTACCAACATGTATGCCCTTCCCGAAAATGTCACAAGTGTGCAAGATAGGCCCCCTAATGCCCCGATGCGACCTATAGTAATCGGGCATTTGGCTCCCCTTTGAGAGACGTCCCAGTGCTGGATGCATCTACAGTCCATTGTTAGTCAGGATCCCAAGCTATCTACAGATGACACACAGTACGTAGCTCGGGAGTCTGCACACCTGTTTTTGGAGGATGGTGTGACATGTTTGAGTTTTGACGTGAAATCTCTATATACGAGTATTTCCCCACCAGTCGCAATGATGGCTTAGAATATCCACCTCAAGCGAATTTGCCCATTATTCAGACGAAATTTCTATTTTTAATTGTCTGTAGCGAGATTTTCTCATGACACATAAAAATTTTTCTTTTCAAAACCGTGTCATTTACCTTCAGGTACTGGATCCTATGGGGGGCCAAGTTTCCCCCACCGTTTGCCAATTTTTTGATTGCGTGTGGGAATACACATATGTATTTACCTCTACCAACCCCTTTTGTGATGCGATCTGCTGGTATGGCAGGATCCGATCGATGACCTCATGTTACATATGGGAGAGGAGATGTACTTTGCATACCGGCATTCTGACATTTTTGAATGGTAATCCATACAACCTAAAAAATCACCCATCGCAAATGGGTAGGTGACATATCTTTTTTGGATCTTGCATTACTGGTGACTGTGGCCAGGTCATTCACGTCCAATCATAAATCGGAAAACAACAGCAGGTACCACCATCCTCCACTTTAGGAGTTCGCCTCCGAGGCATACCCTTCTTTCAAGTCCCAGTCGGAAGAATTAACGCGGGCGAAGAGGAATTGTAACCAGGTGGCAGATATAAAAAGGGAAAGACACACAACATTTTGTACCAACTGGTCCCTCAGGGGTTACCCTAAGGGATTACTTGATCGAGCATCAACATTGAATTCAAAAGACAGGGATATCACTGTTGACCCGCAAACCCTAACCTTCCCTTGTCAACGCCTCTCTAATAAGAGAAGTGAGTGCTGGTTATTTAGATCAAAGCAGCAATTTTCGATATACGTAGGATAATTTTTAAAATATTTACCCATATTAATGGAGGATCCTAGTTCTAGAGTCAGAGATAGCAGGGGATGCCAGTGTATCTAGGAAACCGCCCTACATATGGGAAATATTATTTCCTTCCATTTGTCTTGTCGAATAATCCTACAATACATGGCTAAAGTATAAAGGGATTTATGTGTGGCACATTGACCAGATGGCACACCTGTAATTTGGTATTACTGTACATCACTTTCGGACAATCCATGTACAGAAATATGCCATCCTCATACATTATTGTAACTAACTCCCATCATTGTAATCTATCTGCTACTTGCGATTTATCAACCTACAATATGTAGGCAATACTACCAGAAGCTTAAAGACGACGGTATTTTGGGAACATTGAATGACATCACTAACAGCTCTGGTCCGCAATAGATCCAACGTGTCCTACATTTCAGGAGGTTCCTAATTCTAACTATATAGCCCTTAAAAATCAATGGTCATATGAGAGAGTAATCAACCCTCACATGGAGGGAAGTCGATCGCTCCTACTGCGAGACAAGAGCTTTCTTGATACACATCCTCAATACTACAGTCCCAATGGGCATAATCTTAATGTGAAACAAAGTTTCACTATTGAGGTTTCCAGCACATTTTTGTAGCCTTAGATATGGTAACTCGCACTTCTATGATACTATAAAAGTACTTTAAATAATTTATGTATTTTCTTCACCTTATTAATCATATTCTTTTTGCAGGTAATGTGATTAGGCAAAATTTTGTTTATTATTTTGCATTTGTTGTTTAAGCTTACCATTCCTGTCCGTCTATAGCGCATGGTACTATGCTGTTTTGCATTATTGCGCACCGCGCGCTCAAGTCTACATCAATGCCCTGCAGCGCATGCGCGTGCTTGCCTTACCAGGCATTTTTCTTTTTAGTGTATTGCGCATGTCCATAGCTGTCACTTCCGTTTGGTATTGTGCAGCCCCCGGAAGTGTGCGGAGTGCGCTATGACGAACAGGTACAATACAGCGTTCAGTGTAATATTTGCTTGTTTTTAAAGATGTGTATATAAGTATGTGTTTGTACCTTCCATTATGCTATGACTAAGGACGGTGTATCTCCAAACACCGTCAGCTTCTTGCTGAGTGATCCAGTGTTCATGATATGGAGGTGTTGGTTTTATTTGCAACCCAATAAAAATTATCAATTATATAGCAATTGGATTCGCTGGATCAATCTGCTTTTCGGGACATGTGTCACCATTATGCTTGGTGTCGGTGAGGTAAAAACCAGTAGTATGTGTCAGTAGCATTAGGCGGCTGACATCTTTTGTATACATTAGTATAACTGCTGGTAGCAGTTGCTTTGGCCCAGGTTTTTACTGGAGAAGTCAAAGAGCTGGGTGGGATGGCTGCTCCCACCTTTCCAGGTCCAGGCCAGTTTTATTGTCTATGTAAGCCTGGTAGGTTAGATGAGGTGGGGGGTGCCCAGTCTCACTGATAGTTGTGCTGCTGAATAGGTGCCATGTTTGTCCTAAGGCACATGTGACTCTCCAGAAGTGGTGCTGCTTTTTACAGACAGCTGGACGGGTGAGAGCCCTGTGCGGGCAACAGGACTTTTTTCATGTTTCCTAGACACTTTGGCTCTACCAGAGACGGTGGGACTATTTAGGTGCCAGCTGAAAAGAGCCTTATGTTGTGTTTGGTTTTCCTTTGTGTTTAACAAATGGCAAAAATAAAGAAGCATCCGTCTAATTAGCACCAATATTGCTACTGGTTTTCATCTGTAAAGGCTGCCTTTGGGACTAATCCCTACAATATATTGTGATATAGTGTCTGGACTGGTACTAAAGAGAGTATATATCGGTCCAAGATACCTTATGTCTGCCAGGTAACAAGCAACCAGAAAGAGAAGTGTCAGAGATCTAAGCAGGGGCATTGCTAGGGTCCCAAAACATCCGGGGCTCGGGCCCTTAAGTTTTTCTGAGGAGGGCTGGATTCAAACGGAATTTTTTGCGTCTCATTGTGAACTGCAGATGTATTTTTACAGAGAAAAACCTTTGTATGTAGGCTCAGGAGAAATATAAGTGATTACACTGCAGTTACATTTAGTGACTTACAAGAGACATCTCTGTTCTCTTTCTCTTCTTCTCCATCTGGCCCAGACGCCATGACGTCCTCTCCTGGTAACGACTCTTCACTGTAGAATGTATAAAACAAACATCTTAGACTCCTCATTTTATCTGCATTTCTCTACAATTTCCTATCTCTTTACAAAATCCCCATCTATAGCACCCCAAATGATAATAATTTCCCCCTTATAGGTAAATATTTGCCCCCTATAGCCGGGTCGTCGCCCACTGTGACCAGATTGTAGCCCCTTTTAGCCAAGTTGTTGCCCCCTATAGCGAGGTTGCTGCCCCCTCTAGCCAGGTTATTAGCCCCTGTAGCCAGGTTACTGCCCTCTGTAGCCAGGTTACTGCCCTCTGTAGCTCGGTTACTGCCCCCTGTAGCCAGTAATATGCCCCCTGTAGCCAGTAATGTGCTCCTTGTAGTCAGGTTATTAGTCCCCTGTAGCCAGGTTACTGCCCCCTTAGCCAGGTAATATGCCTCCCATAGCCAGGTAATATGCCCCCCCTTAGCCAGTAATATGCCCCTCTTTGCCACATATAATTGCCACATATGCCCCCTTAGCCACATATAATATGCCCCCTTTGCAACATATGCCCCCTTAGCCATGTATGCCCCCTTAGCCATGTATGCCCCCTAAGCCACGTATGCACCCTTTGCCACATATAATATGCCCCCTCTGCCACATAGGCCCCCTAAGCCACATATGCCCCCTAAGCCACATATGCCCCCTTAGCCACATATGCCCCTAAGCCACATATAATATGCCCCCTTTGCCACATATGCCCCCTTTGCCACATATGCCCCCTTTGCCACATATGCCCCCTAAGCCACATATGCCCCCTAAGCCACATATGCCCCCTGTAGCCACATATAATATGCCCCCTTAGCTAATAAAAATAAAGTAAAAAAACCTACTTACCTAATGAGGCACGGTCCGCACGTCCAGGTCCTGCAGCTTGTGAACGGTGTAAGCAGCGTGATGTCATCACGCTACTTATGCCATCTCGCGGGGCCCGGGACCTCCTCAGCCGGCAGAGCTGCCGGCTTAAGGATCCCGGCGTTGCAGGGGGTGATGAAAGCGATGCGTCACGCCCCCTGCGACGCCGACGTGTATGTACAGCGCTTACCAAGTGCCGTACATACAGGGGGGAAGACAGGACTGTACCGATCCGTCCCGCCTCTTCCCCAACTCTGACTGCGCAGCCGCTGTGAAACGGCCGCACAGTCAGAGAGATCGGCGGGCGCCGCCCGCACCGAGGAGCGCTCCGGGACCACGGCAGCGGCCTGGAGCCGCTGAGACTCGGGGCACAGGCAGATTCATTCGGGGCTCGTGCCCCGAATGAATTTGCTTAGAGACGCCCCTGGATCTAAGAGATCTCTATGTGTAGGGTTTAGTAAAACCCATTTTATTTGCTGGAGTGGGGAAAGCGAGGGTGGGCCCCCACTCCACCTGAACAGTCTGGGTCTTGGGCTGTCTGATTAAGTTTAGGTGTGTCCACCTCATATAAGGCCAGAGCTGCAGACACACACTCTCTCAGCCTGGAAACAGGTTATCTGCCAAGAGCCTGTGGAAGCACTTTCTTGTGGTCTGATCTTGCTGTTATGATATGGTGACTGGTTTTAGGCCAGAACTGTGATAGAGAGGAATTCCTGATGTTTAGTTAGTGCCGGACAGGCATAGGATTTGTTTTGTTTGTTTTGTTTTTATGTACCACATGCTAACAATAAAACTGGCTGTGGTCAGTTTTAAATGAACTTCTCTTATCGTTTGGACATCTGTGCCCACTGAGCTGTGCCCGTCTACCCAGGAGATGAACACCCCGCTACCTAATCCCTTACAATATGAAATCAAAATCAAAAGGCTAACAAAATTTTGAACTGTTGACACTCAATATCTCACCATCCACTACAGCTTTGAATGTGAGGCTACCATCATTTTGCAGACAATTATCTTGGCTATCTCATACATCAATTAAACTTGCAACTATTTAGTATATGCTTAGCTATTCAGATTCTTGTCATGTAACTGCATTGTTACTATTTTACTCCCGGTGGTGGAACAATTTTTGTCTTCTTTTATACTACAAATTACAACCTGTTCTCACATTCCCTAATAGCTCAGTGTGTTATTAGGTTGATTCGCAAGGATAAAGTCATTGGTTTGAATCCAGGAGCTACCATTAAGAAGATTTCCCAGTAAAGTCAAAAGTTCAAAACATTGTTATCCTTTTGCTTGGCACTGTAAACCATAGTTTCTTAACATGTCTGAAATAGTTTCTTAACATGTCCGGACACGGTACACACCTTTTCTCATTCCGGTTGCCACAAGTCCCTTTACCCTCAACAAGACTGCAGGTTGCCAATTGGTTACCATGGCAGCAGGAAACCTAATGGGTTTCCATAGCCTCCATGTATTTGCTTCTATTACTTAACGCCTCAGGCAGTAATTCATGCAAACACCATCTTAGTACACTTTTCTATATTATTTATATGATGTAGAAGAGTGTACAAGATCACCGACTAGTGATCAAATACCCTCGGGGGACTGAATGTTAAAGTAAAAAAAAAAAATGCTTACATATAAAAGATAATAAGAAAACATTTAAAGTTAAAATCATCCCCTTTTGTCATTTTACGAATAAAATAATAAAAAGAAGTTGAACATAACTGGTACCACAGTGTCTGTAAAAGTTCTGTTTTTTGATCACTTATTGTGTATGCTGAACACTACAGAAGAAAAAATTTCCAAATGCCAAAATTGCAGTTTTGGGTCATTTCATGTCCCCTAAAAATTGGAATAAAAAGGGATAAAAAATTGCACCAATAAAAACTACACTTCAGTCCCCCAAAATGGACCCTCACTGAGGTCCATAGGTTTGAAAAACATAAAAGTTATTGGTCGCAGAAAATGATGCTCCAGTGCAAAGTGAAGAGATAGAGAATGTTTTTATTTTTTTTTACTAAAACATAATGAAAACCCTACTCATTTTGTATTTACCAGAATCATATTGTCCTGCAAAATAAAGATAACCCATCATTTATACCAAAGAGTAAACACCATAAAAACAAAACCCCCACAAACATTCTGCAAGTATGTTTTTTTCCATATTTCACCCCATTTATATAATATATGGTACGGTCAATTGCACCAAAAAAGAATATCTTGTCCCACAAAAACAATAGCTTTGGCTATTTAGATAGAAGACTTAAAAAGCTATATCTTTTGGAAGGCGGAGGAGGAAAAAAATTAAGAGCCATATCATCATTCCTGCATGGCACGAAGGAGTTAAAGGGGTTCCCCGGGAAAAGAAGAAAACAAAATACATAACCTACATGTCATAATGAAAAAAAATCCTAAATAACTTTAATTAGAAAAGCCAGCTTGTTTTGTCTGGGGGGTAATCATTATAGAAGAACTAAATAGCCGCCGAGCACCTTACTCAGCAGAAACCTGTCCAACAGTAAGTAGGACAGGCTCTATGAGTTACTTCCTGGTTAGGCTGATTGACATAACTGAGCTGAACTGTGGTATGAGGGACAACTCTTCAGAGTAGAAAGGAGACTGAGGGCTCTACACATGCACACATACTGTATATACTGTATATAAATAATTTGGGGTGGATTTAGAATGTATAGCTCAACTTGGAGGAAGCAGCTTTTGTGGGAAATGTAGTTTTCATACATCGTGCCTAGCAACTGTAGCTCCGCCCACCAGTCCAGTCAGAAGAAAGATCCACCATGGTGACAATATGTTATATAACAGCATTTGTTAATCATTCAAAGACTGGATTGTGACATAGATTTATTGCTTATCCTTAGTATTACTGCACTGCAAGTACCAATTATATCCAAAATGAGCTCTATAATGGTTTAGAAATACATTCATAACACATTAAAATAGAATAACAAATCTCAGATGCAATCTGATATTTAACAACAAATGCATTATATGTATCACGTTTTAAATAAATATTATTGGCACAACAGGTATAGACATCAATCACAGGTGCAAAACAGCAGACAAAAGAAACTCCTGCTTGTCTGAGCACCAAATAATACAGGTTAGTTACCCTCACTACCACTTTTCTGTCAGTAAGCCAAATGGGAGCTCCTGGATATAACCAGCGTGTAGCCTCTCAGGCCCAGTCCCGTACTGGGGGGGCATGTTGATTTTGGTGGCCTACCCTACAGCTACTGCACATGAAAATATTTCCTGTTAATTATTAGGCCTCTAGGACATAAATGCATGCATTTTACCACATAATACAGTGTGCAAAACAGAACTGTATTGTGCAGTACGCAATAGCAAGTGAGACACATATCTGTTTGTCTCACATATCTGCCATCAGTCTCACATGTCTGTCTGTCTGTCTCACACATTTGTCACAGTCTAACATATCATAGATAAATAGCTGAATTGGTACATCCATGGTGGGCCCCAGTTTGTAGATAAGCCCCAGGTAGGTAGGTGGGCACCAGTTAGGTATGGTGGAGGTGGGCCCCAGGTAGGCAGATAGGTAGATGGGCCCCAGTTAGGTAGGTTGGAGGTGGGCCTGTTAAGTAGGTTGGTGGTAGGTGAGCCGTATGTTAGTAGGGGGTCCACAGATAGGTACCCAGTTAAGTAGGTTATAGGTGGGCATCAGGTAGGTAGGTGGTACCCAGGTAGGTAGGTTATAGGTGGACCCCAGTTAGGTAAGTTGTAGGAGGTGGGCCTCAGGTAGGTTGGTGATGGTGGGTCCCAGATATGTGGTATGTAGGGCTCCATTATTGAAAGTAAAGAAAAAGAAAAAAAAATCACCTCTCTCCCAACGCGATGAGCTGTAGGCCAGCTTCTCCCTGTGAAGCCTGGTGTAGGTGATGTGGTGATGAGACATCTTCACACCATCAACATTAACACCAGTGGCTAATGCCTCACAGGTTTAAGGCCTAAGGCTTTAGGCTTACCGACTGAATAGACTTCGCACATCGAGGACATTAGCCCTTGTAGGCAGGATGCAGTTACCAGGCCCCCAGTGGGAACAGTAGTTCTGCCACTGGGGTTCGGAGTTTCACCGACTTCCTGGTGGGTCAGTCCAAGCCTGCTTAGGCAAAACGTCATGTCCTGTGTAGCAGCCACACCTAGTTGGCTGACTAGCTGACTTATATAGGCCAGCCAAAATCTGGCCTGGGACATGGGGAGTAGTCACCCATCCAACACTGAATACTCCGATCAAGAGCCGTCCCGGATCAGCTGAGCCATACTAACTGTTCAATAGATGTCAACTACTTACTGCTGCTGACACAATTAAAGCAACGGCTTCTACTTCACCATGTCCAGCACCTTGGTGACATGCATGTAACTGTCATTTTACTGGTTATATGTGAAGAACCTGGCTGGAAAATACACACCATTAACCCCTTAAGGACCCAGCCAGTTTTGGCCTTCCTGACAGAGCCGTATTTTTTTAAATCTGGCATGTGTCACTTTATGTGAGAATAACTTTTTGACACTTTTACCTATCCATGTGATTCAGAGAGTGTTTTCTCGTGACACATTGTGCTTTAAGTTAGTAAGAAAATTTTATCCATACCATCATTTTTTGTGAAAAATATCAAAATTTCATGAAAAAATTTGAAAAATCTGGGATTTTGAAAGTTCAAAAATTTCTGCGTGAAAGACATATAATTATACACCCCAAAATTTTTTATAACTAGCATCTACAATATGTCCACTATAGGTTGCATCATTTTTTAAGTGTCCTTTTTTAGACATTAGAGGGCTTAGAATTTAGTGTAATTTTCTCAATTTTCAAGAAAATTTGCAATATACATTTTTTTAGGGACCATTCCAGTTCTTACGTACCTTTGAGGGGCCTGTATGTTAGATACCCCCATAAATGATGCCTTCTAAGAAACTAGACCCCTTAAAGTATTTACAATAGTGTTTAAGAAGTTTGTTAACCTTTTAGGTATTTCACAGAAATGGAAGCAAAGTGGAGGTAAAAATTTCAAAATGTCACTATTTTTGCAGATTTTAAATATTTATCCATTATTCACTGGAATATGAAAAATTTGTCCTAGGTAAATGCAATGTAATTTTCATTTCCCCCCAGGTCTGCCATTTTATAAATATCCCATATGTGGTCCTAGTACATTATTTGGCTCAACCATAAGCCCCAGAATAGGAGGAGCACCTACTGGACTCTGGGTCTCATTTTCAATGCAATTTTATTTAGGCGCCATTTCAGGTTTGAGGAGGCCCTAAGGAGCTAAAACTTAATAAAACACCGCTAAAAAAGACCCCATATTGGAAACAAAACCCCCCCCTAAGGTTGTATACAGTGTGTATTGAGTATATCGACCCCACAGGTGATTCACAAATTTTTTTTTAGCATTAGCTGTGAAAAAAAAAAAATCCAATAATCTGCAATTTTAGCTTAAAATGTTTCATATTTACAAGGAAACCTGTAAAAAAGAACCCAAAAACTTTGTTAAGCAATTTCTTCCAAGTTCGGCAATACCTTACATGTGGGTGTAAACTGCTGTTTGTGTGCATGGCAGGGCGTACAAGGGAGGGAGCTCTATTTGGTTTGGGGGAAGCAGATTTTGGTGGGGCCATGTCGCATTTGCAAAGCCACTAAAGAACCAGAACAGTGAAATCTTCCAGAAGTCGCCCCATTTTAGAGTCAACACCCTCATGGATCTAAAATAGGGGTGTATTGTGCATTTTGGGCACACAGGTGTTCCATCGTTTTTTATAGCATTTTGGGGGATGAAAATGGGGGGGAAAAACGCCAGTTCCACCCAAATTGTTTTTTTTGGGCTTCAATTTACAGCGTTCGCCGTGCAGTGTAAATGATGTGATAACTTTACTATGGGGTCGGGACAATTGCAATTTGGGATAAATTTTACATAGTTTTTTTATTACTTTAACACAATAGAAATAGGTCTATAAAAAATTGCGTTTTTATTTTCTCCTATTCTGACAGTCATAACTTATTTATTTTTCTGTGTGCAGAGATGTGTGGGTCCTTGTTTTTTGCGGAGTGAATTCATGCTTTTATTGGTACCATTATGGGGTGCATACAAAACTTTGTTCACTTTTTATTAAGGTTTTTGTGAGGTGTTTTGAACAAAAAACAGCAATACTGGTTGTGTTTTTATTTTTATTTTTATAGCGGTCACTCTGCGTTAGATAGGACATGCTAGCTTTACTCAGCAGGTCGATACGATTACATCTATGTAATTTGACCACAGTGACAACTTCTCAGCCAAGGGTGTTGACCCGAAAACAACCGTAAAGGTCTGCCAGCTCAGAAACAAATTTGCATAATTGGGCACACATGGCTTCCCATGATGGTACCCCTGAGCTTGTAAAAGGATGGTTGAAGAGGAAAAAGTTCCTTCTGAGGATGAACCTTAGTAAATCTATCACAAATATACTATGTGGACCAAACTGTCTCCCCCTACTTTGTAGAAAATAGTTAATGCCCTCCATTCATGATTCATTTGGAGTGGATGTTTATAAACTTTCTACATTTATAATGGCCAGCTAGCTATTTGGATTAATGGAGATGCCGTCAATTTTTTTGAGCAAGTCCATGGTGTCACAAGTATATGAAGAAAGTGAGGTCACAAACGGAGAGAGGATATGGTCAATATAAATGCCTCAGTTCTGGGTCAACCCCCGAAGCTATGGGTTATCCTTTTAATGGTTGCAATCCTTTATGTAGCTTCAGTAAAACAGTAAAACATTGGGATACAGGAGTAGTGTTGAGCGATTTTTATCGACAAAGCTGAAATCGGCAAGGTTTTTATGGTGATCGAAATTTCCAGATCATGCGATTTAAATTTAAAGGGTTTAAAATCTGTGCATCATCTATTAAGATCGCGCCTTTTTCGGCGCTTCCTGTAATTTTGGCAGGGAGCAAATCAGATTACAGAATAGAGCAGGGTGAGATGTGTGTGCGACGTCATGACTGGGATGTGTATGGTTGCGATTGGCTGGAAAAATCACATGACCTCGTTTTACATAGAACAGCATTCCTGTTTCAGCCTCAGTGTCTTCAGCGTCTCATAGGGATAGGACCCGCGCTTGCCCCGTGGCCAAACAGCTCAAACGAAATTAGTCTATTTCTGACAGAGAAACCTCTCTATTAGCTGTG